>JABUQX010129701.1:2500-5000 GCA_015478945.1 Trachelipus rathkii
CCCTTTACATCCACCAACGATTTAATTGCACCAGCCACCTTCCTGCCATTCACAGTTTTCCTACTAGACTCTGCATTATCCGTTCCCTTTTCATTTGACATATATCCTAAATATTTAAACTTAGACACTTGTTCCAGCTGCTCAATATCTAACATAACTTCACACCAAGGACTGTCTTCACTCACAACCATAACCTTACACATATCTACGTTTACTTTCAAACCCATCCTTTAACACACCCTGCCAAATCTCTCTACCAATCCTCTCAAGCTTTCTTCAGATTCGTCACACAAAACCAAATCATCTCATATAATAGATAGGGAACTCTCCACTCTCTTCCATTTTCCATAATTCTAACACCATCCCCTGTCACCCCACCTCTAATTCTTTCATAACCTCCATCCATATATAAATTGACCTGCCTCACTTCGCTATCCATATAAAATCAACCACTTTCGATTCTATTTATTCTTACACATGCTTCACTATCATCATATATACTTTTGATTCCATTCAGAAGCATACCACACACCATACATCACTAACACCTGCCATAGAGCATCCCTATTAATCCTATCATACTCCTGTTACAAATCCATTAAACCTAAATACAATTTATTCTTCTCTCTCTCATTTTCTCAATCATTTGTTTCAATGTAAAGATTTGATCAACACATCCTCTACCACTTTTAAACGTACCTTGTTCTTCACCAATCAATCCTTCAGTCACTCGACTCACTCTTTCGACCAAAATACCAGCATATATCTTCCCTACAACACTCAACAAACTAATTCCCCTTAAATTACTGTAGTTACCCTTATCCCCTTACCCTTACTGTATATAAGGGTACTATTATTGTTCTCCTGCAATCCCTCGGAATTATACCTTCCATAAACTCTTTGATACACAACTTCCATATCCAATCAATCACCATCTCGCCTCCGATCTTGATCATTTCACCAGTAACTTCATCTATACCTGCAGATTTACCATTCTTCAACTTTCTCACTCTACCCATTACCTCATCCTTACTAATGACCTCATCCCAAAATACCTTTTCTTTCTTGCACCATCAAACCCACACACATTTGCTATCACCTCTTCATTACTGCCAATAATATGCAGATTTTCAAAGTATTCCCTCCACACTCCCCTCACATCCGTTTCATTAGTTACGAAAGCCATATCAATATATATTTCTAAACAGATTCCCTTATTCTCATTTCTTAATCCTTTTCGCTCTTCCCTTCCAGAAGAGCTTTCTATTCCCTAGTAAGTCTCCATTCATCTTCCTTCCAGAGTGTTCATTTACTTCTTTTTTCCCTCCTACGAATTCATCTTTTAGTATTCCTTTTTTCCTCCTTATATAATTTCAAACATTTTTCTTATGAAACCTCATCATTGGCTTTTAGTACATTCAACAACGCTTCTTTTTTACTTTTTTCTCCCGATACCCCAAAGCCACCTGCTATAGCACCTCTTTTTTGATCACTTATCCAACCATTTAGGTTACTCAACACAATAAATCTGAAGATACTACTCACCCAATCCAAAACATCATTCAGATTATCCCAGAAATTCGCACTCTCTTCAACCATATGTCACAACCACTCATACCTTGTCCTTCTCAAACCTAAATTTAACCATTTGAATTTTAGTACCCCAGACACTCAAAATCTACCATAGCTCTGTACCACAAGACACTCATCAGAATTGCAACTCCTTCATTCCCCCCTCACATTCCTTTCAACACCAGCACATACACATTTCACACCATACTAACTATTTTTACCGTTTCCTTTCCTCTTTGTTTCAGTCACAGCTAGCAAATCAAATTTTCCCTTTCTAAAAACATCCATCACCTCTCTCTTCTCCACAACATTTATTCCTCTGACATTCCACGTACCCATACTATTCATACATTTTCGCCGAAAGATAGAAGGTCATTTACGGCGATCACGACCTTCTCCGAGGCATGCATTATTTTTCCTGGCAAAAGATAAGTGGCAGTGGGCAGCCAAGCCAACTACCACCGTCCCTTTATATATATATATATATATATATATATATATATATATATATATATATATATATATATATATATATATATATATATATATATATATATATATATATATATATATATATATATACGTCATAACCATTCTTAATTAGCGTAGGTAGACTTTGTCCATTCTCTATATATATATATATATATATATATATATATATATATATATATATATATATATATATATATATATATATATATATATATATATATATATATATATATACTGAGATTTCATATAAAGTATATATATATATATATATATATATATATATATATATATATATATATATATATATATATATATATATATATATATATATATATATATATATATATATATATATATATATATATTAGAAAGTACTCTTCCGTTTGTTGTATTAAATAAAAATATTATTAAAATTATTGTTGTGATTATTTAGCAT
>JABUQX010129701.1:10000-30461 GCA_015478945.1 Trachelipus rathkii
GGTTCATGTTTATCTTTACAAATCAAAACTACAAAGGTAGAATTATTTTACAATTATGATTATAGACTGAACATATAAATTTGAGTACATGCTTGAAGTCAGCTACACTTCTTTCTATTTTCTTGACTTCTTCTTATCTTCTTCTTTTTAAACTATCTTTTACACACTCACATCATCTTAGTATCCTAAACAAAATCATGGTAAATCATAAAGCGGCACTTCAACTCACCTCACTCATATTAATCTTCTAATTCTAATCTCACTAACTTAAAATCCGCTACCCTTACTATTAGGCACATCTCTTTTATATTAGTATTATTTGAGTATATTATATCATTATCACATCTTATTTTTAGTGCTTTTTGTTTCCTTATGTGAAAATAGTAAGGTTTTCTTTTTTCTTTTAACATTAGTGGTATCTAGTATCTTCAATTTTTAGTATCCTTTGCAGACAGGTTATTGCTTATTCTTCTTCGTTCTTACGTTCTTTCTTATCAATTTTCTTCCTCTCTTCTTCTTCTTCTACTTATCATTCTTGCCTCATCTTTACTTCACAGATATCTATCTCTTTCTCTAACTTTGTTAGCCTATCTTATTTTCATTTGAGATATCTAGAGACAGAATAGAGTATACGTTGATGAGATGTAGCTCTAATTAGAGTTATTGCAGCTTCCTTTATCGCACGTCTAGAAGTCTTCATGGCTCGTCTTTTTTTTTCATGGGAAAGGTACAGGAAAGTTTACGCATGCTACAATTCTCACAAGTAATTGCACGAGATAAAAGTCAAGAATAGACCATGCGTAGTTGGACTGTTTCTACTAAGGTCTTTGATGCATATTCGTTTTTGGGCGAGCATTAATTCATTCTTGTTCTGTATTTTAATTCAAATTTATAACTCACACAAAAGACAGTAAAAAGTGTTTAAACTACGCTTGAATTACACAAAGTAATCCATAAAAACACCTGCAAGTCTGTAGAAATAAGCACTAATAATAATTAAAAATTAATTAAGTCAAAGCTTTTATAGAAAACGCCACTGATTTTTATATATTAAATCTAATAATTAAGTATATATATGTAATAATATATATATTATCTAATAAGTAATAATAATAGATAAATAATATAATATAACATCATATAATATAATAACTAATTCATTAGTTCATTAATTTAATATATTTAATTATATTACATATGATATACTATATATTATTTAATATATATTTTTCATCTATATTATGTAAGTATTATTATTTATCCTTATATACTTTCATTATATATAATATATATTAATATCAGTTTATTAAAGTTATATATATAAGTATATTATAATATATTAATATTATCTATATATTACTTATATATATATAGTATATATATATTTATATACTTTATCTTATTATAATAGATATATAAGTTTATTTAGATCTGTATACTACAGTGGTGTATTATTAAAGGTGGTGGGCCTATAGCTAAGGGGGGCCATAGGTCCACTAGAGATCTATACCTTTTCCCCTAATTATTTTACCGAGAATTTTCTTACGACAGCTAAATAAAATTTTTAGTATGCTATAAGTCCGTTTAGAGAATATGTAAAGACTGCAGAAGATCTAATATTAATTTTATATATTAATTCGTATTATTTTATCAATTTTTTTTCACTATTAGTTAAATATAGCTTAAACTTGCAACTTCATCAGAGACATGCGATATCATTTAGAAATTGTAGCTTGATGTTTTGGATATATGAAGTGGTTGTAATGTCGTCATATCTGAATCATGAGACTTGGAGTATCTGAACATTTGACTTGTATAGCTTGTCATAAAGAATTAAACAAATAAGATTCCCAAAAAATATGTCCAGTACCCGAGATACATTCTCACTGATACTCCAGCCTCGTCGCAGCCAGACTGATTAATCGCAAGCATCCATTCTTTATATACTTTCCAATTTTTGGATGCATTTATCAATAACGCATTTGTTAAGGAGAGAGGTAGTTTAAATTGTTGCTTGAGCAATTTTGTCATACTGAACAGGGGTGTATGATGTGCCGATTTGATGAAGATATACGAAAATAGATTGTGGCAATATATGATTTTTACAAGGAAGATACATCTGAAGGCCCCAAATGCAAGATTACTATTCACAATGCGAATTGGTGAATTTTGATGGAAGTTGTATAATAGCATTCAACAGCACTGGTCACTATCAGCCTAAAAAATGCAATAGTATAGGAACATTATGTTTTACCTTTAGTTTCTACTAAGGAACAATTTACCATAATATATTTAACATTGTTGAATATATACCTATATGCAATTTTAACCTCCGTGGTTTATATCTACGCTGTCA
The DNA here is from genome assembly GCA_015478945.1 of Trachelipus rathkii. Taxonomy (NCBI): domain Eukaryota; kingdom Metazoa; phylum Arthropoda; class Malacostraca; order Isopoda; family Trachelipodidae; genus Trachelipus; species Trachelipus rathkii. The sequence goes on from JABUQX010129701.1 coordinate 12,357, forward strand.
GCTTAGATAATGATAGCCGTTTTGTATCTCAACATTAATTAAATGAACTTAATTTATGAATAAGCATACCTGATAAGAGAAAGTTAATCTATTGTGGTAGACGTAAGACCGTTTAATGTGGAAGCTTTGTCACTCCTCCGTGACTCTATACTCTATTAGATGAGGAGCATATTCTATTACTGGGAATAAACTAGGGTGATCTAAAGTAGCATATAAAAAATGTTAATTTATTGTAATTACTTATTATTTATGCTCGTGAGGACTATCTTACGCTAGTCACTCTCTACTGTACTAGAGATTAAATTTATAGGCAATTTAGGTGAAGAGTTATAATTTTTGTAGTTACAATTGTCGATTATAAATTCCCTATCCCATGTTTGAATTCTATAGATAGACTGATTATTTTAATATTTTAGTTCTTACTATCTCCAAATCTATTAATAATAGCCAAGTAATACTATAATATTGTTTATTTACTGTTGTTACTACGCTATCTCAGTGATTTTAACAGACGGGATATTTGTTGGGTTATATTCTTTTTCCAGTTTAAAACCTTTCTTTATAAAGTTACAACTCTATATATATAGTTAGCTCCTTCTTACTATTAGTTCTAACTTTCTACTTATTTTTAGTATAATGTAGTGGCGCAATATTATAATAAGTCAGAAGTACTTATAAGTAATATTCAAAAAGAATGCGAAACATATCACGGAAAGTGGCCGTTGATACGCACTGGCGGATATATACAGTACAAGGATCTCTATATGTATTTATATATATTCTATAATATAGGCTGTATTGCGAGTTATTCTACTACTTATAATATATAGTATATATAATATATTATATAGTATATGATATATTATTATAGTAATATATAATTATATATATACGAGTCTATCGTCTTCAGGCAACTACTGTCATCACCTCGGCGACGAGGGTTGGGGCGATGAAGAGATCCCACATTGGTCCACGAGACGGTGTGAGTAGTGGCGGATTCTGTGCGTCTTATGATTCATTGAGTGGTATATTATATCTAAAATCTAAGCACAAACATCTATTAGACTAGATGCGCAAATCTTGCGGGCTTATGTTTGCGCTCTTAAAAAAATGTTGAGGCGCGAAATTGCATAAGGAATTCCTAGAGAATTTACGCGGCAAGGAACGAAAAAAAGACACGTTTGTTTTTAACCCCTCACAAGCGCAAATTTGCGCTTTGCCGCTTTCCATTTGCCGCTTCACTGCCGGCACCTGTCTGGGTTGCAAGGCATTCCCAGGAATAAGGGGGTTAGGAGCAGATCTATTAAGCACTTGGACTTGATGAAGTGCACAGAGTTCCCCCATAAGGTGGTGGCGGAGGTTGAAGTCACCGGTAGTATAACAACCGAGTAGGTAGTGTTTAAAAGATTGCGTGCTGAAAGTCGCTTAGTAATTCTCTAAGCTCTGGCAGCTAGAGTAGATTGGAATCATATAGTAAGGTCGATGGCTAGAGTGAATTCGTTGACACGCTGACTGCATGAAAGTTTGGTTATGAGAGGGACTGGGGAAGTAGGGGAATAGATTTGTGAATGACGTATTTTCCTAGCCCTCCTAATCATTGTCAACGTCGTCTTTCTAGTAAACGAAGTTAACGAGCGATTTCGATATTCAGATGGTTGAAAGAGCCCGATGACATAGTCGAAGTTCCCTGCAAGACAGTAGACACTTTGGTTGTACATATAATTTATTAGTCGAGACAAGTGTCTTTCGAAAGTTGTGAGTAAGAAGCCACGACAATGTCCATTAGAAGGAAAGTAGTTATGATGAGTTATGAATATTAGGATGGTGGTCTATTAGAGACAATATTGTCTCTATGTGACTGGGGGGTAATGTTAGAGGTGGTTCAGATTGAGAGGGAAAGGTTGAACGTGGGTCTCGGCCGAGGAGGTGGATACAATAACCTGTGGGGGAAAGGTGTCAGTAGACACCAGAGGATTAGGTTGTATGATCCTTCTTTTAGGGACGGTTTTCGCAAGATGGTATTCTGGCTGAAAAGCTTCAACCATGATAGTGCAGGATAATTGAATTCAACCGGAATCACAAGCTTGTTATGTGGTTTTGGTTTGTTAGATAGAAGAGCAATTCGTGAATGGGCCTCTACTTATAGTGAGATGCAGTATCAGATCCGCCTTGCAATGCAAATTCAGAAGATGTGGGAGGGATCACGGAGTTGTTTCCTCCATGGAAAATGGGGACGGAAGGTGTATACCTGGAAGGGATCTGTTTTTTTGAGAATTGTGTCTGGGGTTTATCGACAACTCGATTTTCAACTGGATGGCGTTCGATGAAGTTGGCAAGGTCTGATTCTGAGAATCTTTCTCATGTACTGTCATCAGTCGAGCGTGAGTTTGTGGGAAATTGGGTCACAGTTCTGATGTGGAAGAATGGGGACCTCTGGGTCCTATCTCATGCTCCGCAACAGCCCAGAACCATTAGAGCGGGTTTGTGGACGTTTACGTTGGAATGCATGTTTTCCATTTCACCCCCTTTTCCCTTTTCCTCTTTCCTCTTTTTCCCCCCCTCGAAATAAAGTGGGGGGGCCCGCCAAAACAGGAAAGCAATTTTAAGGAAAAGAGAATGGGTCATCGCAGCAAGCTCCTTTGGGAGTCTAGTTATCACACACTTCATCTTCCTAGGGCTATATGAATCCTTAGAGAGCCGCTGGCAAACGGAACGCTTCCGGCGCGAGAAGACCTTATAGGAAGATTCAGAAGCAGTCTACGGAAGCTGACTTGTAGACTATTAGAGGGTGTTTGTTGTGTGAGCGTTGTTCAATACAGGAATTGTTTGGGTAGCATCTTTGAAGCCTTTGCTTCGTTCAGAAAGTGGACTTATGGGCGATTGGTCGTGCTTATCTGAGTGCATTTTTTTTACATCTGGGGTTTACTGTGTTTTTTGTTCTATAAATTCGGTTGCTCTATATTTTAACGCATAATCTTTAACTTGGCGACTATTTCTTTTCTGTGTGTTTTGAAACAACATTTTCAGGATTTTGAGTAATAGTGGGAGGCGAATAAGGGACAAAAGAGAGCATCGGTCTCACTTGCATTAAGTTGGTGAACCTATTTGGTTAGGAATGGGACAGTGTTCTTGGCAGGAAATGTTTTCCGTTTTTTTTTTTTATTGATGATGCCAGCTCCAGCTTAGTTTCATTGCTAGTTTGCTGAGAGTTTAGTACTCAGAATAGGCTTGTTGATAGCTTTTGGACGGAGATTGGAAATCAAGGGCTGCTTTCGGTACTCTGTTGAGAAGTATCGGTAGTGTGGGCAGTAGCAGGGTAAAGAGAGTTGCAGTACAGTGCCTGAGTTTCAATGGAAGTTTAAGGAGAAGTTCTGTAGATAGGGGTTGGTTGGGATTACGGACTGCGGAGGCATGGGCAGCTGTAATTGTAGGCGTAAGCATGATTTTGATTTGTCTGGTAATTTTCCCTGAGCTGGCGTGTGAGAATGCTCTCCTGCTCAATTTATGTATGGTACATCATTCCAACTAAAACCTCCTGTTCAACAGGTAAGAACGGGCATTGTAAAAGATAGAAATCCATCTGTGGGCTCCATTATCAGTTTCTACGTTAGAGGGTATTTCGACATGAGTGTGAATAGATTCTCTCACCAGATTTGGGCATATGTCCATCCTTCCCCTACCAAGGTATTTTCGGGTGATGATACCAAGACCGATTGGAGCCGATTTGAAGCAACCGTGCTGGGTCGAAGGGATAGACGTGCGAACACAGTCACTTGTGAACCCTATTTGGACCTTTGTAAGTGGAGTGAGAATGGTGATTAAAAGTCAGCGAGTAAATGGCGGTATTGATTTGTCCGGTAGGTTATTCCGAGCGAGGGGGAAAATCTTATAACGCTTTGTAACCAGAACACTCTTCTGTTGAGATTTCTTCCAAAATGACAGCTTGTATCTGCTCGTCTTTCGTGTATTAACAATAAACAGTCGCCTTTAGAGATGATGTTTTCTTATTCATCAGGAGTAGAGAATTAAGGGATATATTGTGCCGAGAGACGTTAGGATGACAGAATGGAACTTTGATTTCGGTAGCTAGCTTTTCGAAAAATGGTACCCATTCCTCACTCAATGTGACTCTGGAGGTCTTCAAGCTCCTAGGACTTTTTTTCAGTGCCCTCTGACTGAGAAAGAATGGTTCTGTGCTCAGTAAGAGTTTGGAGGTAGTGAATCGCAGTATGTAATACATCGGCAATGACATGTCTGCTGACATTCTTGAGGGGGTGCAGCATAGTCGGAGTAAAAGCAAATGAAGTAGCGACTGTTTACGTGGGGCACCTCTTACGGGAATGCCCGGGCCATTGGGGCACCTGGGGTGTTAGGGGTTTGCTGGTCGACGAATTGTTGAAATTATGCAAAGGACCTCAGGTGTAGGAGAAGGAAGTAGCCTACACGCATTAGTGTGACCAGGTCTGAAGTAGTCAGCGACCCGTGGATAGAGTCCAGGCTGGGTATCTGACAGACTGGAATTTGTGTTGATGTTGTTTAACTCACCTAATGTTTAAAGCATTTATTTCCTTTAAAGACTTTTCCATAGAAATTTTTTACCACAAACTTCGTCTCCATGGTTGAACAGCATAGCAATAAAGCAAATAAGACTAACGTTAAATAACAGGAATGGGCTGGGCATAAGGCAATATGAGTTTTCATCGAAGAAGGGGTCATTGCGTTCTCTCACACATGCAGGTGCACAGTGGCAAGACCCACCCAACGCATGCCGGCACCTCCGGACCGGCTGTACGGGTGGGCAGTGGATGTGCCCTTGTCGGCAGATCTCTCTTCCGAAGACTCTTACGTGGGTGACCCACGCCGCGTACCACAGACAGCACCTTAATATATTAGGTAAAGTCCGAGATTATATCACACTAAAGTGTGGAACGGCCTCCATGAGTGGTTAGCAAAGTTTCGGGCTTCCCTACATCATTGGTGGCCAGGTCAGAGGTGAGCGTAAATGACTGTTTTTTTCATGGTACATCATCCAAAAAGGAGAAGTGTGGGGGTGAACTAAAAACCCAGCACGGAAGAGGAACCGGATAGCCCGTGGGCTGTGGTGGGAAAAAAGGGAGGGCAACCTTATATAAATAATTAAAGAGACTATGGGTGGGAAATTCAAAAAAAAATAATAAATAAATATGAAATGGTTAAAGATGATTTGAAAAGACAGAAAATTTGTGAAAATGGGGACAAGAAGCTAAGGTTAAAGAACTAATCGGCATGTGACAAATATTAATCCAAGAATGCACAAGCACAACTGCACCATACAGCTCGTTGGGGGCGGAGGGGAAACGACTAAGACCCTTCTGCATTGGTTCTCACCGCTTTTTCATGCACATGCTTTGTGTAGCAAACTAGAAAAAAAAGAAGAGCATAACAGAAACGAATCAAATACACAATGTCTGGCTGTCAATAATATATAATAATAAATAAAAATCAATAAATAATATAATAATATCAATAATAATCAATAATAATAACTTAATTATGTAATTAATAATAAAATGAAAGAATAATTAATAATAACTAATATTTATAAATAATAATCCTATAATAAATATAATAATACATAATGATAATATAATAATAACTAATAATAATATATTTCTACGATTCATAATCTTTCGCTCAGAAGCTGGATAAAATTTTTAATCTAATATAATAATAAAAATAAAATAATAACCGATATTTAAAAGAAAGAAAAATAATTAGAACTTGAATGGGGTGCCCTTAGGTAAATCCTGGAGTTAAAGCAAGGTGTTCACGAATATAGGAAAATTTGGGAACCACTGAATTAAACAGTAAAAAATCGCATAGTTTTTCATAATATTATTGTAAAACAAAAAAGTGTCCAAATTGAAATTGGTTTCTAAGCATTTTGACTGATTCCTGCTGAAATATTATAAAATTGTAGTGTAAATATACATGGGGAGGGAACATAAACTTCAAAGCAATGTATTGGTTTATCATACCCTCTTTAATCAGTAGCTAAAAGTAAGAAAATCGTATCATAGATTTATTTCCAAAATTTTTCTAGCAGAGGGTAGAGCAATTTTTTGTCAAAATTATCGAAAATTTCAAAATATAATTATATTTTTTTTTTACATAGTTCATTCAAATTTTTAAATGATTATCAGAGTAAATTGAATTAAATAAGTTACACAACTTTTATTTACGCATTCTTCTATATACCCAAACATTTTCGACTATTTTAAGCTGAGAACAGTCAGTCAGGTCCTTAGCTGACAAGAAACATTCTAAACTCCTTCAGGCCTCTTCCAAACGCTCTTCCCTAATAACCACCAAGAAAATCACTCCTTGCTGCTCTATGTTGCACTTCTTCTCTTAGCGATATCTTAGCTCTTTCTTTAAAATAAGGAGCCAAACTTGTGCTACTATAACTCTTAATACTGGCTGAACAAACAGCTAGTTATAACAGTTTACTTATAACTTCCTTACTAATTGTTAAAAGACATGTGCGATGGTTATTTATACCCCAGCATCTTTTAGAAATTATTGCCCTTGAGCTTCCACACGACTGATTAGATACTTTTAAACTTATGGCTTATAATATGAAACCTCTACTAAATCTTTTTTCTTGGGTCCACAGACTCACGTCAATCCCCATTCATATTGGTAGTTAAAACTTTGTATTTCAGTAATAAGGCTAGGTAAAGAATCCTCACACATTTTAGGGATAGGGAAGGCTGAGCAGGCCATTCGCTATATTGGAGACCATTCATGATGGATCCGTAGATAGCAATTTTCAAAATTAGAAGGAAAAGATTAAGACTATGTTATCGCAGGGTGCCACGAGTGAGTGGATAACTCATTGGTATAGGTATACAGTATAGATGAGATTGAGTTTACAGGATGTTGATTCGTCAAATGTGACTGTGCATATGGGTACAGTGAATGATACTGATGTACAGGTCAAGAAGAATTAATAGCAGCATTATCAGGAGGATTGAGTTCAGAAGATGAGAAAGGTTATGAAAGAGGGTGCGAGATTTGCGGAGAGTTTTTTCCTAGGTTAGGTGCATGGTTAAGGAATGGGGAGTAGGGCTTTGAGTGTAAATGAAAGGTTAGGAATTTATGTTTTTCCAAAAATATGAGGTATTTGAATTTGTGTTTTAGGAGAAATTCTGAGCCCAAGATCTTCTTGCCGTGAATCAGAAGTTCCCTCGAGTGGTCAAAGGTGTTGAGCTTTCAGTACCCATTTGGAGACTTGTCTATCAAAAACTAGGTAAAGTTAGGGGTGATGGGGCTAAATCTTGATATGAATAATTTATATATTAGCAACTGGAGAACTGTAATTGTGGGAGGATATAATGAAAACTGAGCATTGTTCTGTACAGGCTCAAATAAAGATATTAAATGACAAAGTAACAATCAAACATTGCATTTCGAAATATCCACATTGTTTTAAACACACAATGTCCTCATGCCTTAAGAAATTTAAATAAAAGATAGTCGTGAGTTAATTAACCATAAATGAAGAATATGATCATTATTTTAGTAACTGAAGCATGGGTGAATTGATATAATTGTATAGAGACTACCTTTCAGGAAAGTGAAATACGACGAAATAGGTCCACTTTAGTATACTACCGAGCTAGAAGGCAGAAGAAGGGTGTGTCGTCATGGCACTTTATGTAAATAGCAATCGTTACAAGTACGGTAATGGACCTGACCATTTAAAATTAACATCATGATGTTCGATTCTGTGTGGCTGATACTCATATGTACATATAAATCATCTAGAATATAGGCATCTTACTAACACCACGCTGGCCGAGAGTCCAAGCATTAGAGACAGGATATAGGTATAAAGAAATTGAGATCAGGCCATGCCACATAGATCAAGAAAGAGGTATGATGTCATAAGATGGGTGATTTTATTATTTTCCACGGCATTTCAATTGAGAGTTCTCTTGTCTAATATGGACCATAGTAGGTTCTTTAATTTATAAATTGTATTGGACTGGGAAAAACTTTGTGAGACCAGATGGTCCTGACCGACTAGAAGGAGTGTTTTATTCTGCTTTGCCGCGTTTCACGCGTGCGGCAGTGGTTGCGCTAGGTATCGGGCAGATACGACGTATTTGGGTAGGCCGTCGCTATACGGGAGCTCAGCGGAGTACGCTTCTGGGGTGAGTAGGAAGGGGCACAGGCTGGCGCCCGGCATGATGCTCGCAAGCCGAGTGAGCCGATGATTAGCCGGGGCTCGTGATGCGGCCTTACGATCGTCGGGGCGACTGCGCGTTGTTCCTGCTGCAGGCTGGGGAGACCGCGGTGGATCGGGCTCGGAGTACTGCCCGCATCGGCAGCCTGCGTGACTCGATCTAGGGCCTTTCTTGCCGAGATGTGCGACGCAGCCGCCGACATTGATTGCACTGTTAGATCTTAATGATTAACTAACAGTATGAAAGTATGGTTGAGAAGAATTAGAATTAGGTGACGGCATAAATCTGAATTAGGATTCTAACATGGATATGTGCATATTGGGCCAGAATGTGCCAAGTTAAATCTAAAGCAAAGGATGCACGATGATTTTCGGAATATGTGACTTTTACCTAAATGTTCAGACATGCTAGTATTAATTTAGACTGAGATATAAGAAATTGAACAAACAATAAACAGTGTTTTATATAAAATTGTCGAGACTCATTTCGTTCTAAGCAAATTTTGCATTGACGTATTTAACGTTCAGTTATCTGTGCTTAATCGAGTCAAACTGAACCAGCGATCTACGGTGCAGCGGAACGATGATAAACGTGTTTTGTGGTTGAGCACAGAGTATGAAGAGGAAAATGCAATCAAATGAGTGCAGGATGTTTCTATAAGATCAATTCAAGGAAATCGTTATGAGCGGAGGATGATTAGAACAATTTATAGGAAAAATAGAAAGTGAACTCAACGCGAGTTACAGTTAGAAAAGTATGAATTCATTTACTCAATGAAGTATTATTCGTATTTACCCCAAAATGACGCGTTTTTAGCCATTTTCAGATAACATTTTATAATTTATAATAAGCGCATGGTTCATATGAAAACTTGATGAATATTTTAGGTGATCTGTCAGATAGGATAGATGGTCCAACATTATCAAGATGCTTTTTTTGCATTCAATGTTTGACTGAGTGAAAGACTGGATAATCGTTGGGAGACATAATAGTTTTGGCCATAGCAGTGCATTGAAATAGACTTAACCGAGATTTGAACTTAAGATAAAGGAACTATTATGCTTATGTAACTGCGACCATAATTGCCCATTGAGTAAAGCTCAAGTTCCTGCATAGGTATAGATATGGTGAGACGTACGTGAAGGAGTGGTAGTAGCACGCATTGTGATAAAGGCACTGTATTTGGATTTTTAAGCAATCTATAACATTTGGTCGAGGTGCCAGATGACTTGGAAAACAAAATCGGCCTATGGAATGATAATTTAGGGAGAAAGGTAGCATGGAATATTTTGGGAATATAGGCCAGTTAGCTAACATCTCTGGTAAAAGTTTTGGAAAAAGTTACTAGAAAGGTCCTATAGAGAAATATTTGGAAGATACCAAGATACCGTATTGTAATGCAATCCGAAAAGCCCAGCGCGACAAGGTACGGTAAGTCATATCAGAGCTTGCGATCCTGTTGTTACAAATTTGATGAGATAACATTTCGAAATATTGAAGTCTAGGAGACTCCAGTTGATATACGGTATAATTGTAGATCTTCTAAGTCGAAATGCTTTTGATTAAGGTTCGCACAATCGGCTGATGAAGTTATTGCAGCTGCGGGTTTGAGCGGTTGTTGAGTTACGGATAGAACTAAGATACTTTTTCACAAAGTAAAAAGTGGTATATGGCATCATATGTTTTCAAAAAGCATCATGCCTAAGCCTTCCCTATTCACCTTCTTTCACGCAAGCCAAAACTTATCTAGGCTTCTGATGTACAATGCGTAGTTGTAGGAGTTTTGGCGGGTGTATTTTCAATAAGTTTGGCGTGCGGTTCTCCACTGTAATGTTCAAGACTAAAGATCTAACTATTTGTTTTCAAACTAATTGTTGTATAATATTTTAAATTATTAATCATGTCATATGACATAAATGTCCCAATCTTCACTTTTGAATTTGACACCTGCCGGGAAATTAAGTATTATTAATCAGTTGTCATTATAAATAAGTTATTGAGTTATTTTTTTCATTTCTATTATTTAAAATTGATTACCAGTACTTCGATTGTAAAAGAAAGGCATATTCCTTAAATTCGGCTGAAAACTTAGGGACCAGGACAATAAGATGGCCACTACACATATACAGCACTATTTATAAAAAATAAATATTTGGGTTTTAAAATTTATCAAAGAGAACTACATAATGTGTATCACAAATTTTTGTCAGAATTCAGCTAAGGCTTCTTCCACTTTTCTATACCTATATTGACTGATACAATTATCATCAAAACTGACATCTAAGCATTATTGCTTAACATTTCAATGATGTAAATAAAATATTTCAGCAAATTCTTTCTTTTTTCCTGAAAAACTTTATAATATTCTTAAAAATAGATCATATGCTCCAAACCAAATATGAAGCCAGGTTTTATATTAGCACATCCAACGTGTACCTTACAACCTGAATGTGGAAGTTTTCTTATTGGAATTTAAGCAATTACAAAACATGGTTTCAGTTTTCCTGCAACTTCAATCTTCTGCTAAAATTTCGTGTATTGGATGTAAGAAATTTCAAGACCCTTTTATATTTGGGCGATAAAAATATGCGGATGCTGCAGACAGCGCTAAAACAATTTAGCAAATCTTATGTTTATATTGAAAGATAAAATACATATCTTAATTAAAAAAACATACACTTTTGGTTGATCAGTCTTTTAAGAGAGGTTGTTTTTGGAAAATAATTGAGGAAAAATGATCAAGGCTCCTTATAATGCAAGGAGAAATGTTACTTTATATTCACCACAATGGAAGATCATTTGAGTTGACCGTTAGATTGTCTCATTTCCCCCGATGATAATTCATATAAATAATGAAAATTCGTATCTACTGTGCAAACTGAAGTTTTAGATAGCTACCAATTCTTCTAATCTATATCAGTGTGTCTGATGACTAGAACAACTTTTGTTAAGAAACTCTCACTGCGAGGATCTGTTCTCTCTTCTCTGATGTCTTGGTCTTCTGTCCTCTCAGCTTTTTTTTGGTGAATCTTTCGCTGTGGCAATGTGCAGGCCGGCACTAGACGTATCAAAAGCTTTCAATCGAGTCTGGCACAAAGTTTTAGTTTCTAATACTTCTCTCTTTTGGATCTCTATCTCTCTATCTGATTTTCTTTCCAGCCGATCTACAGCAGATGTTGTAGACAACCACTATTCCAATTACTTCAATCTTATAAAGATAATCCGCTCTTGCTAAGGGTTCTCTCTAAACGTGCCTAACTACTCTTCTTCTAACTTTTCATTACCTAATTTTCTAGGTTATTACTGCTCTTCACCTATTTCCATCTCGCTACCGCTGAAACTTCACTACGCCTTCATTATTCCTTTCATTTTAAGAAGTGCTCTGAACAGCAAATAGGTTGTACACAAAGGCAACCCTTCCTTAGAGCAAATGAACGTGCGATATTTCTTTCCAATGTTAATTTGGGGCATGTGAGGATGACTAGGTCATTTTTACATCCTCAAAAACTCAGTTCCTTCATCTTTCTACCCGACATAATATTCGCACACACCCACACATTCAAACACACATCAACTCAAACTTTATCTGTCCTTATATTCTTAGTAGTTTCTATCCTGGTTGGTGATCTTAATTGGAATCATGCGTATTGCTTCTCTTCTTCTTTTTAAACCCAATTCTAAGAGGTTGGTTGTGAGGTACACTTCAAAATTTCTTCACACCACGCCAGCTGCTTGATCTGCTCATAAGTGTATATCTCGTCATTCACCCCTGTATGGAGTATTGATTCATTACATCTCTCCTCTGAAAAAAAGCAGATTTAAGGGCTTTAATCATCTTTCATCGCTCCTAATACCTCGCTAACATCTCCAGAGTCTCTCTTTACTGCAGAATTATCGAGTACTCTCAAAATAAAACATATGTTCCAACAATTTTAAAATGCTAACTTTTCCTCAATTTTATAGGGATACTCACTACGTGCATAAACTGTTTCTAATTTTTTATATTCAATTGTTCATTTAATTTTGTCATAATGGATAATTTTGTATAATTGACAATTCTATCATATTTAAGGAACAATTTATATATATAAAAATTTAAAGATTTTCAGGCAAATATCTTTTTTTTATATATACGAAAATATAAAAATTATAAAATAAATAGCTAATATTATAGATATATATATATATAGGTATATATATATAGTAGTATATATAATAAAGAATTATATATAGATATATATATACTATATATAATATATGAGTAATACTGTAGACAAGACGATCCACACATTTTGACGACAAAAAATTTTGTATTGCGTGCCTTTCCGACTTTTGCCGGCTCCAGGTCCCCCTAAAATTTGGCTCCGGCCCAGGTCGCGCCAAACTAAACTTTCGCTCTGCTCCAGCCTCTCGAAAAGTTTCGACTTCGGGTATCTGTACGCCAAAACTTGCGAACTCCAATGGCTCCGGCTCGCGCAGGCCGCTATAGGTAGCGCAGAGGGGCTTCAGCCTTGATTTTTATAAAAATCAGCAGACTAATTAGCATACTTTAAAATAACCTAATGGAAGAAAAGAATAGCAAACCAACAATACATGGCGGTTCTTTAGGAATAAAGTTACAGCCCTTCAATAGTTGTTAAATACTCCCAATCAAGATTTCTTGAAAAAAAAAAAAAGAAAAAAAAGTTTCTTTTTAAATTCACAGAATATCCTCTAAAAATAATAGTCGGAAGCATAAAAAAAAAAAAAAAAACAATTATTTTAAGTCTTTAGGATAAAAAAAGTTACAGCCTCGGAAAGTTTAAAATTTCCCATAGGCTTTCTTATAAGAAAAATTAAAAGGCCTTGTTTTCGATGTAAGGCCTCCCTAGTTCAGGTTATGATTTTTAAGATTTGTTAGTAATACATACAGTAGATTTTTCTTGTATACCTATCTAAGGAAGAATATCTAACCTGAAACTAGAGTGCCTAAAATGAGACCTAGACCTGAGGCATGGATCAAAAATGAATAAGTCTATGGGAGTTTTAACAGACTTTGAGAGGCTGTAACTTTTTTTTCCTAAAGAGACTGACAACAATTTGTTTTTTTATTCATATTAACTTTTTCTACTGTATATCCTGTTATTTGTTATAGAATCAATGGTGAGGCATCCACTGCAGGCTACTATTTACTTCCTACATTTATTATCATACACTGAAAACTGGCCACGTCCATAAGTAGATACCTATTTGCTTCCAAGTTTGGACCTAAGTGCCGAAGCAAAATGTTACTCATGATTTTCAAAATTTTTCTTAAGTAACACTTATTATACTAGAAATACAAATGATGAAATGATAACATTTCAGGAAAAAAAACAAAAATTGGGAAGAGATATGGCTTGGTAATCATGGAGGTCTTACTAAAAGCAAAACAACACGACCTCGCCCACTGTTGGTGACGCTTATGATTGTGTTCAGGCTCTAAATTGTAAAGCCTAAGAAGAAATTGATCGCACGCAAATTTCTAAAAGAACAATGATAGGAATAATTGTTTCTGATTTTAAATTCGAACCTCTTAACTCTACAATCAAGGTAAGCTTATAGTAATGACTTAAATTTGTTGAACTCTTAACTAACGACATATAGGTAAATGGAAAATATGAAAACAAACTAACTCATAGTCCCCGGATAATTTCCAGACTTCAAAGTAGTTTCATCTGTTCCTATATTTTTTTCACTAAGTTACACATGGAAAATAGAAAACTTTGCCAAGGACCCATTATTATAACATATTCTCATGGCAGTAAAAACACACAGCCAACTACATCTCTGCTAAACAATGACATAAGGGTCCATATTGGAAGGATAATAACAGAAAGATGTAAGACAAGAAAAATATACAACTACGCTTTTATTTGGTTTAAAACTATATGAAGATTGCTAATTTATCCAGGCTTGAAACAAGTCTAAGATGTTAATGACTACTCTGTAAGCAAAAATGTAAAATTAATTTTCATTATTACATAATTAAATAGCAAACAAAATTTTTTGGTGAATCTATCATCGAACGTTGGAGCCATTATATTATATCTATATAGTACTATATATATATATATATATATATATTACTAGTATATATATGTATATTATAGTATATAGTTATATAGTATAGTTATAGTAATATATATAATAATATATATATATAAATTCTAATATATAGAATATATTCAATATATAGGTATATATATCATATAATTACGCAGCATATACAAAGTGTTAACCCTATAAGGGCAAACTTGGTATATATGTTATAGTATATATAATATATATATACTATAGTAATATATATAGTATATATATATAATATATATCTAATATATGTATAATAATATATATATATATATAAACTAATATATATATATATATATTATATGGTAAACTGCTGGAGACAGCGACCCACACATTTTGAGACACAAAAATTTCGGCGACAATGAAAAAGTAATAAGGAAGCTCTGTAATAGTTATGTAAGGTTTTTAAATGAATACTATGAACAAGTTGGCAAGCTTCTGGAATTACGCTAGAAGCTTGCCACTAAAAAACAATGTTTTATTAAAAAACCTAGGACTTGCTTAACTTTTCTGAACTTAGACATTTTTTTGAACTTAGAAATTTTTGGTCTCAAATGTGTGGGTCGCTGTTAAAGTTTACCTATATATATTATTATATATTAATATATATATATTATATATATATATATATATATATTATATAAATATATATATAATAAGTATTATATATATTAGTGTTATATTGATATAATATATATTATATATATATAGTTATATATATATATATATATATATATATATATATATATATATATATAATTCTTCTAGGTTGCAAGCAAACAACTAGTAATTACATTCTGAGGAAAATCATTCCAAAAATTAACCATTCAGTCCATTCTCTCGCTGAAACTGTTTTTCTCATTATTCACGTATAAAGTGCCCTTTTTACTCTTCCTCATTGTGACTTTTCTGTTAGTTGTCTATAATGAAAGAGCTACGTCTTAGACATGTTTGCTCGAAGAAATGAAAAAAAAACACTTATGTACTTGAATCATTACTCATCCTCCGTTTCCTCTTGCCCCGCTGGAAAATTCTCCTTGCAACATAAAGTATACAATTCCTTCATTCTTACCTCATAACTTATATTAAAAAAATAATAGTAATAAAAATCCTTGTAGTCTAAGCTGAACTTTATCTAGATGCCAATGTCTTTTCTTACGTAAGAGATTCAAGCCGGTGCACAATATTTTATTAGTGATCTAATATAATGATTTTTTTACTTTGTTCATTACTTTCTTGCCCTTATAAGCATAAAGGTTTTAAATTCCTAACATTTTGTTAGCCCTATTTTTAGTTTCTAATCATCGCTATTACTGATATAATAACATCCAAATCCTTTTCTGTTTCAAATGACTCCAACCAATTTCCATTCGTATTATAATTAAAATTCTGATATGAGTAATTAATGTCAAAAATTTTACATTTTGTTTTAAAGAAATTCATTTGCCAATTTCAGCACAACCAAGAATTTATCTGTCATTGTGAACTTTTATGCAACCTTCAAAATTTTCATCAGAAGTACACACTCTTCTGTCACTCCACAATCATTTAAGTCCAGTTAAATACCACTCAACCTATTCCATACTCTGATAGACTGTGCATTAGCCTACAGTATTGTTTACTTAATTTATCAGATACTTTACTGAATTCTAAATAGTATCAACTGACTCCCATTTGTCAATACAATGTGTAATACAGCCAGGAATATTTATAGCGTCCACTTATAGGGAGAAGATAGAACCGTCCCGTGGGACAGGATGGTCGGGAAGTGGAGTAGAAGTAGAAGAATGGAGTATCGAGTCATCATTATATAGGAATGGATAAAGTTGAAATTAAGAGAAACCGAGCAGGTTGTCATTAAAAATTTGAAATAGGGTTGGAAATAAAAAAAAACACTGGCAAACAATTTTGACGGTACACGTACCCCACTCATCAGTGAAAGAACGTTTTGCCCGTTAGCAATTTCAAGCTGATTGAAAATTTTTAAGTGTATAGGAGGAGGAAATTCTTCTTTCTTGATACGCAGTGTTTCTAGTCAGAATAACACAAGATCAATTGTTATTGAAGCATAGATTTTGAGTAAAAGATTTAGCCGAAGCAATGAGAACTGTTAATCCCATTTCAGTAGATACCGAAGCACCCTTAAAGTCCAAGTAACAACGAGAGACATTCCAACGATAGTTATCGTAGAATATGCTAAACCCCACACTTTCCGATAGGTTTAAAGTTCCAGAGATTATATTTAAGACAGAATTGAGTTCCAAAGAGAAAGTACGTATTTAAAAAAAATAAAGTATCTAAAAATTGTATGAAGAAAATATAAGCGAGCATTTCTCATAGACTATGTATAAAGAGGGCAATTATTGAAAATAACCTTTTTTCCGGGCAAGTTCGAAGTTTCTTTTACTTCACCACAATTTTAAAAAGTGTTTTTGAAAAGCGTAGATTTAGGTGTGTGTATGCAAGTGGAAAAAAGCCAATGGTAAAACAAATTAAAAAGAAAAGAATAAATGTTTTTTTTTTTTACTTATATAGTAATATGCGGTTTATTCAACTATCAATGCTGACTTTTGCTGATGAAATGAGGCAAAAAAATTTATATTTAAAAGACCGGAGTCGACAGCCAGGTGAATAATTACTTTAATTTTAGTACGGACATTTTTGCACTTCTTCTCAAAAACATGATTATTTTTCAATTATATATAGTATATAATATACTATAATATAAAATATATATATAATATATATATATATATATATATATTATAATATATATATATATATATATTATATTATATATATATATATAATTTGTAGGTATGTGGAAGGGGCTGCGACCACCACCGATGATCCAAGAGCGAGCCCCCCGGGACGAACCCAATTATACGCGGACAACCTCACTACTTCCAAACAGTCATCTAGTCCTTCAAGCTAATGCAATGGTGGTACTTCAACAGCGACCATTAACCCCTTCATATTGGTGACTCTGAGTGACCAGTGCCACTGGAGTGCACAACGAGACACCACCAATCGATCTCCAGTCTATCCTCAAGAGTTGTGTCGCCGTCGGTAAGACATTTTCGTTGTATGAGTTTGATTTTTACCAACCAATCGTTCACGTCGGCATTACATTCAATCAAGTTTCTTCTGCTGGTCGCTGCTCTGTTCGGTCATCCTAACGCCTGTACTGGGCTTCTCACTGCAGGTGCAGACCAACTTTGCACGTAAGAGTACAGAGTGGTCGAAGCCTTCTCAGTGGCCTTAAGTGTGCACACCTGCTCTCATCTGACGAGCTGACCAACGTCCACTTTCAGGTGCGCAGCAGTCGGAGTGTGCTCCGCGCATTGTGCACTGGGGGAGTCTGTGGCGTCTGTGGTGAAGGGTGCTGCGACGCACCACCATGAGCTCCGAAGAAGCTCCCCGGGAACACGAAGAAACCGCTAAATCTCATCGCCGACAAACGCTCCACTCTCTTCAACATCCAATATTCTTCAGTTGAATATGAAGGTGGTTCTTCAACAGCGACCAATAACCCCTTCATATGACATATAGTATATATTAAATATATATTATATATATATAATATACTATATATATATATATATAATATATATATATAAGAATAGTATATATAATAATATATCATATAATATATAATATAATATATTATATTATATAATAATATATATATATAATACATAATATATAGTAGTATATATATATACATATATATATTATATAATAGTTATTATATATAATATATATA
>JABUQX010129702.1:0-12500 GCA_015478945.1 Trachelipus rathkii
GTTATATTATATAGGCTACGTACTAATACGTAATATATAGTATTATACTATATAGCTGAGTATATATATATATATTTATATAATATAATATATATGGAATATAAGCTGATAATACGTATTACGAGATGGAGTTATAGGCTATTAACCTAGAACTGATAGTATAAGCATATATGAGAATACTATATATATAATATATTATGGTATACACAACCTTTGGTGTAGTGTAGGTGATCAAATTGGAGGATATTGTGATTGACTATTGCTCTGAAATAATTGGGTCGTTCAAATAGACAAAAAAATGAAAGAAAAATTGTTCTCAAAATAAAAATTAAATGGGTAAGAACATAACTACAACAAGAATCTGAAAATATGAAAGAAGGGAATCATAGAAAGTTAAAGAACAGAAAAAAACAAAAAAAAACATTAAGAAGGATATATAGGAGAAGAATAAAACAAAAATAAAAATGGAATAGAATAATAAGATTAAGAAAAATGTGAACGAAAATAGAGAAAAAAATATGATCTAAAAAACCTCTTATTTAACATATTAAGAATCATAAGCAGGCCAGAAAATCGTCAGAATGAAGGAGATGACACTTGAATCAGGCCTGAAATTTAAAATAACCAGCGTTTCCGTTTTGTGGGTATTATTACTAGATTAATATTCATTGAAATAAAAGTATCTATTTTCCTTCTATTGCTCTAATTAATTTAATAATGATAATTTACGTTAAATTTGCTTAAATAATTATGATGTGTATTAATTTAGAATTTTGATTGGAATTTTAAGAATGAAATTACTTGTATGATATAAATTAATGAACATGTACTTATCTATATATATAAATATCTAATATATATATATATATATAATATAATACGTGTCTATCATTATATATTATAAATTATATAGTATAATATATATATGTATATAATTATATATATAATATATATAATATATTAATACATATATATATAATGATATTATAGGTATATATATATAATATATATATATATATATATAATATATAAATATACTTGATGTACATAGAGAATAATTCTAAGCTTTTTTATTTCGGAAGCAAACTTTAATGATTTTTGTAATTAGAAATTACGAGGTACGGTGCTTGTATCTGGAATTGTGGAGAACGACAGTATATAGAAATATAGGTATTGGTAATATAGGTATATAATATATATTTTTCAAGTATATATAGTATATATCGTATATATATATCTAGGTATTATATCAATATAGTTTTAGAAAATAGTATAAATTTACTAAATATAGATTATAGTAAGGATATAGCTACGTCAGAATATACTATATGATATATAGTAGAATATACTACGTCAGAAAATATGTGTGGAATTATCCTATATATAATAAGTAATGACTATGATTGTAGGTATAAGGATAGGTGTTCGGAAGAAATGCCTGGCTTACTGTGCAGAGAACTTATAGAGTATGGCGAGTGGTGAACATTTTGTCTTTTTGGCTTTAAAAGGCGGTGTTAAGCCTTCATCGTTGTACGGGGAGTTCATGGTTTTTGTTATGGCGTGTGTTTTTGGTTGTGTATTATGAGGTTTCTTTTTTAAACTTAGATTGTAAGAGTTATTTGTCTAGGATCCGAACACGAGACGAATTCGAGCACGCAGTTTAATATTATTTGTCTATTGCTAGGTGCAAGGTTATGATAATATATATATGCGTTTGTGCGGTTTGGCGGTTTGTGTGCGGTTGTGATTTGGACCTTGTGCGTTTTGAAATTTGTGCTTTTTGCCGGCTTTAGCAATTTGGTATTTGTTTTCTCGTAAGTGTTTTGAATTTTGTTCTTCGTTTTCGCCGCATTTGTTTTTTTTACTGGTCTTTTTTCCTTTGTCTGAGTTTGTTGTTTATAATGCGTTCATTTTGTGTGTGGTTTCCTGTGTGTATAGTCTTTTTTTGTTTTGTCTTTGTTTTGTTTTTTTTTCTCTTGTTCTTTTGCTTTTTGCATTTGTTTTGTTTTTGTTTTTGTTACGCCATGGCTAATGCAATTGTGCGGTTTAAGTGTTTTCTGGTGTTTGCTTGTTGCGTTTTGACGCTTATTCCTGAAGAATTTATGTTCTGCTGTTGTTGAGATTGTCGGTTTTGTTGTGTTTTTTAGTCATTCAGACTTTGGACTCTTATATTATTATTATTATCTATCTATATTATATTATATTATTATTAATATTATTATTATTTATTATTATATTTATTATTAATTATTTATTATTATTATATTATTTATTATTATTATTATTGATCACTATTATTACTTATATTATTGAATTATTATTATTTTATATTATTATGTATTTTATCTAATTATTATTATATTATTTATTATTATTATTATTATATTATTATTATGATTATTTATTCTTATATTATTATTAATATTATTATTTATTATTAATTGATTATATTTTATTAATTATAATTATTATTTGAGGTTATCGTATATTTTTTATGCTTTGTGCAAATTATTTATTCTCTCCATATATCAAACTGATAAAAAAATTTTTTAATTTGTTTTTCCAAAAAGAGTAAATTGAACATGGTAGCGGGTGTAAAGGAAAGTGGGGTGTCTAAATGGGGATTAAATATCCATATATACATCATATAATTGCTTAATATAGCAATTAATATATAGTAATATATAATATAATATTATAAGTAGATAGCGCTATATATTTATAGCTTAATAATAAGAATATACTATATTTACAGCCTTATTATAACTAGGATGGGATAGTATAATACTATGAAGCGTAATATAATATATATATGGATATTTTATCATATATAATATCATACATATCTATACGAGGAGCATGAGATATCGAGATATAGGTAATATATTATGTAATCATATAATTTATATATATCGATATTATATATATATATTATAGTAATATATATATTATTAATATATATATAAGTTGATATACTATATAATATTATATATATAATGAATTATAATATATATTATTAGTATCATATTATAAATATATATATAAATATATTTATATATATTATTATATATAGTATATATATATATATATATATAATTAATATATATATAATATATATATATATATAATATATGAGGTATTATTTATGATATTGATATATATATATAAGGTATATCATATATATAATATATATTATTAAAGTGTATACTATATATTATATATATATATATATAATCTATATTATATAATTATAATATATATATATATATACGTATATTATTATTATATATATATACTAACACTGTGCGTGCTGCGTGTGCGTGTGCGTGTGCTGTGGCGTGTGCGTGTGGTGGCGTGTGGCGTGTGCGAGTTGCTGTGTGCGTGTGTAAAAACTGGCTTTTCTATTGTATTTCCTTGTTTAAGTAACTTTTTACATTGAGCCAATTTTTTAACTAACTAAGTTTGACATAAGCTGTTGTCCGTAAAAATATAGACCGTATACAATGGTTTGAATTTAATATGGTGCGGCAAGCAAATTGGTACAATTGAATATCTTAATTTTTTTCAAAGATGACCAAAGTCTATAAGATTTACGTGTTGAAACAATTTAGGTTTGTTTAAACTTTTTCCAATACTCAACATGAAAAGAAAAAAACAAGCAAAAAAAAAAAAAAAAAAGAACATGTTGACTAATTGATAAATATTGTAATATTTAATAAGTTATTCATCTGTTGTATCAATTATTCTCAAGCTTGTAAGTGCTGACATCTGGAACTAAACACTATAACGATAGCTGACTCTAAGAAAATTTTATATAAAAAGAAACATCTTGTTTAATCAAGAATTAGAGAAACGAATTCCATAAGATCACCAGTAGAATGAAACTAGAACAAAATATAAGTATATTATATAATATTATATATATATATATAAATATATATATATATAGTATAATCATATATATATATATATATATATATATTATATATATAGTTAATATAATATTATAATATAGTAATATCAGGGATGGTGGAAGGTCGAGTCGGGGATCGGGAGTCGGGAGTCGGAGTCGAGAGTTTTGCGGGGTAGGAGTCGGAGTCGAGAGCTTATTCCATCAAGTCTTGGATTCGGAAGTCGGTAGTTGAATTTAAAAAAAAACGATCCTCCTTTCGACTCCACTAACGATGTTTTGTATAACTTTTTTCACACAAACATTGTGCTGAAGTTGGAGTAATGGTTTCATATATTCCATTTTTCTTTATTTGCTTACTTTTACATTTAAATTACATCTCAATTTAAGTTTTTTCTTTCAGATTTCAATTTCCGGAAATAGTAAACTGGACTTAATAACAAACTAAAATGTACTTGACTACTTTTGTATTGTGCATTAACGAATTATCAACAGCGAGCGATGCTATTATTAATCGTCAGAGAATTTAAGAGTCAAGGTAGAGTACATTAACTGATTTAAATAACCGACGTCAACAATTTATATAGATAGTTTGAATAAGCTAAAGAATCTGGATGAATATACTACTTGAGTACACCCACTGTGCTGGGGCTGCACGTTGTGGTTGTGTCAGCAATTCTAATTTTCCGTAGATTTTGCGGTTGAAATTCTAATATAGTATTTAAGTTCTTTCTGCTATCTACCACACAGTAAGTGGTGGTAAGGATAATTAAAATAAATATTTAATAATGCTTGATACAAATAAAATAATTAATCAGATTAATAACAATAATTATTTTTCTTACGTTTAGCAGGGGTTTGTAGTTTGTGAGAAAATGACCTTGATTATTTTGATCAGCAAGTGTTACAAGCGTTATATATGTATATACATACTATATATAATATATATATATACATATATATACTAAAATAATGTATATATTATATATATATATACATATTATATAATGATATACTCATATATATATATATATAATTAGTAATATATACATATATATATACTATATACATTATTATATAGTATATATATTCTAATAATATATATATATATAGTAATATAGTAAAGATATATTATATATAATATATTATATATATATATAATATATATATATAATTATACTATATTAGTATATAATATATATATATAGTATAATATATATATAATGGTCACCTCGCCGACAGCATCATTCACTCAATTCTAATAATACTAATAATAATAATAATAATATAATAATAAATAATAATAATATAATAATACATCATAATAATCATAATAATAATAAATAATAAGATTCAATATAATAATAATATAACTAATAACTAATCATAATAATAATAATAATAATAATAATAATAATGAATAGTGATAATAATGATAATAATGAATAATATGAATAATATTATAATTATAATAATGATATATATATATATACGTATATATATATTATATTATTCTATATAATATATATTATATAGTATACATATTATATATATATATTTATATCATATATATATACTATACTATATATAATATATATAATAATTTAATATATATACTACATAATATATATTATATTATATAGTATAGTATATAGTATATTATATATATATTATCCTCTAGTAGATATATATATATATGTAGTATATATAGTATATGTATATTATAATAAATATATAGTACTGAATATAAGATATCAGTATACATATACATAGTATTATTGATTGTATATATTGTATGTACGTATATGAGTTATTTATATCGATATACATATACATATATATATATATATATATATATACTATATATGTAGTTACTAGCATATACTATATTATATATATATAATATATATACTATATATATAGTATATAAATAAATACATACTATATATACACGCGTACCCTTATACACTAATAATATATCGTTATAATTTAAATATCATATATATTATTATATATCTATATATATAGTAGTATACTATTATATTATAATATATATACTAATATATATATATAGTATATTAGTATATTATAAGATAATATATATAGATATATCATATTATTATATATATACTAATATACTATATAGTATATAAGTCTACATATAGATATACGATAATATTTATAGAAATGTTTTCATAAAGGCCTTGTTTGTTATATATGATACTACTACTATAATATATATAATAGATAAATATTAGATATTTTTAGAGTATACACTACTGTATATGATATATATATATATATATATAGTATATATAGATAAGATATTTTAGTAAGTTCATAAATAAGTTTGGTAAAGCTAAAAAAATTTATAAATCAACTTTGATCACGTAATGATTTTCAAAGTGGGGCGTTAAACGAAATCGGTTCGAGAGTCTTAGGTATGTATTAGCAATAACTTGTTAATTTCTATATTGTTGAATGTAAGTGATGTTAGTCACTCCTGAAATAATACTCGAAGATATGCGCTCTGGCTTGCAGAGTGAAATTTGCTCTTAGTGCTTCGTTAATGTGTTAAAATCTTTTTTTCTTTAAATATTCAATAATTTAAAATAGAGAGTAGAATTTTTCTTTATCGATTTATTTCTTTTTTAAAATTAAACAAAAGTTTTAAATTTTATGTAAAAAGCTAAATAAAATTGAACACTAAACGGATAACTATACGCATAAATTATTTTACTTACTATGAATCATATAATAATAATAATAATATATAATAAGAATGAAATAATTAATATAATAAAATATTAATAATTAATCATTAGATATAATAATAATAATAATAATAATGATAAAAATAAATAATATATAATTAAAATATGTGAAAAAACTTTTGATATAATTAACAATGAATAAGATAAAAATACGATATAATAATAATATAAATTGTAATATGAATAGATATAGATTAATACACTGAATAAATAAAATTAATAGATATTATAATGAATAATAAGGTGTGGCTTGTGTGGTGAATTCATTGTGCAAAGATAATGAATCAATAATATAAGCATATACTTGTTTAATAAAATTGTATTTAAAAAAATAATAAATAAGTATAATGAATAATATATGACATAAATAATAATAGAAATTAGTGATGAATAGATCAGTAAAATAAATATAATCAATAATAATTAATGATGAATGAGATCAAATGATAGATATAATAATAATAATAATATAATGAATAATAATGAATAATTTAATAGCTTAATAATACATAAAAGATCAATTAAAAAAACATGTTTAAAGGAGGCTAAATTTTTTTTTTCATTACACTCATTTACAGGAAAGTGAAATAAGAATGATTGTATTGATGTTATTGGCTTTAATTTATATCAATATTGTATATATATATATATATATAGTAGTCATAGTTAAGGTAGAGTTATATCAATAATATCAGTATATATATATATATTATATATATAATATATATATATATAGTATATATATAATAATAATTATATTAAGATATATATTATATATAAATATAGTATATAATATATTATTATGTTTATATCTCTTATATAATATATAATATATATATAGTATTATAATATCTGTATATATTATATATACAGGTATACTACTATAGTATAAATTCATATACATAATATAGGTATAGTATACCGCCATGGGAAGCCGGCCCCCGTGTCCGGCCTTAATATATATATATAATATTTATATATATATATATACTATAACTCATTGGTTAGGCTGTATCTAAAGGCTATAATGATGAGTAATATAATAGGCGGATTACACGACAACGGAGCTCAGTAACGGTTATGAGCTACAGCAATGGCTATAGGTGAGTAACGCGACTAAGTAGGGTTGAACGCTTATATATATTATATATACTATATATATATAAATACTATCTATCATTATAATATATATAGAAGTATATTGATGATAGATTACATATGACTATATTCGTAATATATAACTATATATACGTATATAATTATATTAGTATATATATGCTAGTATAAATTATAGTATATATCTAATATTATATGTTAGTAGTATAAACGGTCATAATTATATTATATATGAATATAATTATGATATATATATTCAGTATATTAGTTATATATCTACTATATTATAGTGACTAGTGTGAGTGCCGGCTCGCCCGGGCCGCGAAGGCAATCAGCTACGACGTATCTAGCCTAGCTAGTTAGACTATTATATAGTATAACTAATATTACTATTATATATGTACATAATATATTAACTGTCTACATATATAATAATTAACTACGTATATTATTAATTGGATTAATTAACTATATTGAGGATATTTATTATTATCTGTGTATATTTCGGTGGTTTTTAGTACTTTCCTGTCGGTATATTATCATTTACTACGGGTTTCTCTTCACTTGCTTAGGTCCCTTCAATGGTCTATAGGGTGGTTGGCTTTCTTTAGCCCCGCCGGAGTCATGTTTTTCTTTTTTAGAACAAAATGCATACATACCTCATCCCATCCAATATCAGATTATGCTTGGTTTGGTACTTACTGCTTTCTTGTTTATTTTTTTCTATTTTTTCATTTGTTTTTTCTTTTCACGTTTTTTTTATTGTCTGTTAAATTTGAGAAACGGTCAGATTTCATTTTCAAATCTGGTAAATTTTTATATCGGAGGAAACTGTAAAAAAACAAAAAAAAAAAAAAAATAAAATATTCAAAATCACAATAATGATCGTAAAAATCTTTTTATTATGTAAGTGTTTTTTTAGGTGTTATATATTTATAATACTTATATATATATACTAGTGCTAAGTATATATATACTAG
Organism: Trachelipus rathkii; assembly: GCA_015478945.1. NCBI lineage: Eukaryota > Metazoa > Arthropoda > Malacostraca > Isopoda > Trachelipodidae > Trachelipus > Trachelipus rathkii. The sequence goes on from JABUQX010129702.1 coordinate 8,781, forward strand.
AGTAACTAAGTATATGACTAAACTAGGCACTACTCTAGTATATTAGTATAGTATACTATATATTATATATACTATATAATAATATGCAATATATATATATTAGATTAGTAATAGTATTATATATCGACGGGTATATCCGTAATTCATAGTATCAATTAATACAGAAAAAGTATAATAAATATATAGTAATATGATAAGCTGAATACGATAACGCGTAATATAGGCTGTTAATACCGAACATATATAAGATAGCTTAAACGCAAAGCTAATGGGATCTGTAGTATGAGGTGCTGAGAGTAGAGCTGAGTGATATATAACTATATCATAATATAATATTTTATATATATATAATAAATATATAATATAATATTATATATATATATAATATATATATAGTATATATAATATATAATATATATTATATGAATATAATATATATATATATATATTATGATATAAATTATCTATATGATATTATATTGTTGCAGATCTCGCGATATCTTCGTTCGTTGGTTAGTTGTTTTTTTTCTTTCAATGCTATAACCTTATAATCAATAATCACCCTTTTGCCTGCAACAATATGAAGATGGAGTTAATTTGTCATAAAATCATATCTTCATAAACAATGTTTAGACAGTAGCACACTATAAATTACTGAAAATGCTTTTTTCATGAATGCCAGTTTGGTAAAAATTCAAGTTAATTAAATATATAACAATACCAACTCTATATGAAGAACAGTTATCAATTTTTACGAAGTAAATTTTCCCCAATTCGTAACCTGGTCAACTTACTTTTACTAATAAAGTTCTAATAATCCTTTATCAACAAACCTTTAACTGTATCGAACTACTATTTTGCTCAATGGATTGAATGTGGTCACAATTTCAAAGTGACTATAAGTCTATTAAAACATAACTTACATAACAGGTCCGGCTTTTTAAACTGCATTATCTCACATCAAACCTGTTTTCGGTTCGCGTTGGATCGTCTCTTCGATATACAATCTCTGGTCGACCACACTTCCTGCTGCCAGATGACCTGTTTCCTTTCCATAAACCCGTTACTTCTTTCTTTCTGGCCAAACTCGTCTATGGATTCTCCTTTTCAAACTTGCACGATGCGATCCTGCAGATTTTCCCATGACAAAGGCTTTGCTGTAGCCGGCTATCAGCTTAGGGCTCGTCCTCGTAAAACATCACATAAATACTTTTATGGTTAAAACCAATCTTTTTTATTAATATTTTTAAAAATATAAATTCTTTTTCGAGCAATATCTTAAAATAATTCAGGTGTTTCACAAACTTTCCTTGCCTGGCTGATCCAATTTGATTTGAACAACTTTGATCTTTTTTCTTCCAATATCCGCAAGTTGCTTCGAAATCTATCTTGCTGCGCCATTGTACTTTGATACAACTTCAACCTTTTTTCAAGACTCCTCAGCTATCTTCGGAAATATGATTCTAGAACTGCTTTTTAAAAATTAGAGTGCTAAACTAGCCTTTCGTGTTTTTAATAAATTTTTAGCTGGTTGTTCTTTTCCTATTTGACATATCATAGTAATCAATATATAGTAGATGATATATATTATACCTACTCATTATATATACTATATATATATTTATATATATATATATATAATATAATATATATATAAATATATATATTTATATATAATATATAATATAATGACATATACATATATATTTATATATATATATATTATATATATATATATATATATATATATAATAAGTTATTCTATATATATATATATATATATATATATATATATATATATATATATATATATATATATATATAATATTATATTATATATATATAGTATATTATATAATATATTGAATATAATATAACTTTCTTTTTTGAAGACGAATGAATAAATCCATCATTGGAGTGTGAAGAGAAAGAGAAATACAAGGAAGAATAAATGAAGATGGAATTTTTTCAAGTTTGCGATTTCGAAATGTGTGAATTGTGTGAGTTGTGTGAATTTTACGCACGAGTGGAGCATATAGATCAAGGAAATGAGTTTGTAGAAAGTATTGAAAACAACTGATTTAATTTTTTGCGTCAATAAAAATAAAGAAACGAGAGGTCAAGAGTTTAAATTTCAAGGCAGGCTAACCCTCTTAGACATCAGCAGTTTTGCAGCTTGAGTTAAGACGTTTTCATATGTGAATAGAGAACGATAGAGGAGAGAATAGCCTGTATTAAGGAAAGGATATACGATGAAGCTACAAACAATATATAGGTATATAATCATATATATAATATATATAGTATATATATTATATATATATATATATAATATATATATATATTAAATAGTATATATAGATTATAGTATATATCATATATATATATAATATATATATAATATATATATTAATGATATATATATTATTATTAATCTACATATATATATATATATATAATATTATATATATATATATATATATATTTATATATATATATATATAATATATATATATATATATATATAATATATATAATATTATATATATATATATATAATATATGATATATATATATATATATATATATAATATATTTTATATAATATTATTATATATATTAATATATATATATATATATATATATATATATATATAATATATATATATATATATATAGTATCATACATATATATGTACTATATATACATATATATATATATATATAGATATATCTATATATATATATATATATAATATATTAATATATATATATAATTATACATAGTATATATATATATATATAATATATATATATAGTATAATAGTATTTATTAATATTAATTTATGAACAAGTACTCATGCATATATAGTATATAGTATATAATATAATATATGTATATTATAATATATATATATATATATATATAATATATATTATATTATATATTGTATATATATAGTATCTATATAGTAATATCGATAAAGTATACTACTAGTATATCATTATATAGTATATATATATATATATAATATATATTATAGTTATATCATATATATACTATATAATGCGCACAACCCTATTATGCACAAAAAAGTATTTTGGGCGTTCGTTGTAGGAAATGAAACCTAATGAATCAAATTTTAATTGGTAACAATTGGTGTTAATTTTGAAATTTCTAAGCGCTTTAAGAACTCAATACTGACTTTAAATTGTAAAGATTAAATTTTATCCTGTGTGTTTGTGTGGGGTGGTGGGTGCGATGTTGTACGGCATAGAATTGAAGGTACTTTTCTAAAGCACAAAGAGGAGGAAAATGATAATAAGGAATTTAGATATTGCTTTGTTTCAATATATTTTAATTTATTACTCTCACTAAATATATATATATATATATAGTTATAGTAATATATAATATATCAATAATATATATATGTAATATATATAGTATATATATATAATATATATATATATATATATATATATATAAATATAAGTATAATATTTTAATTATATATATATATAATTATAATATATATATATACCTATAGTATAAATATATATATATATAATATAATATTATATATATAGTATAGATGTATCTTTTATATATATATATTATTTATATATTATAGTATCATATATATATATAATTATTTATATTATATATATTATAGTATATAGTTATAATATAATATAGTATATAGTAATGTACTATAT
>JABUQX010129703.1:0-16447 GCA_015478945.1 Trachelipus rathkii
AAAAAAAAAAGAGAGAGATAATATATATAATATATATCACTACACATAAAATTAAATATTAATATATAAAATTATATATAGTAATAATATTATATATAATATATAGAAAAAAAAAAAAAAAAAAAAAAAAATATAATATAATAATATAAATATAATATATTAATTAGGGGGGAGGGGAGAGAGAAGAGAGAGAGAGAGAGAAGGAGGAGAGAGGGGCTGCAGCCCCCAAGGAAAAATTATCGACTGGAATATATATAGAATATATAAATATATATATATATATATATATTATATATAGATATATATATATATAAATTAGTATATTTCTTATATATATATATACTCTATATAATTCTATATATATATATAATATATATATTTATTATATATAATATAATAATCTATTATATATATATAGATATATATAACTAAATATATATATATATAATAATACTATAATTATATATATATACTACTTAATATATATATATAGTTATATATATATAATATATATAATTTATATATATATATATATATATATATAGTACCAAATAAAATATATATATATAGATATATTGATATCTTTATTCAGAAAAAATCGAAATCATCAGAATAGGACAAAATATTGAAATGTGGAAAAAAAAAAAAAAAAGGAAAAAAATAGCAAAATTTTTGTAAGAACAAATAATTGAAACTATACGTTTATGTGCCAGCAAGGTCTTGCATTAAGGGGCTCTATAGTAACTCTGGACGTATTGAATTTATCAACTCCAGCTGAAAATGACGGAATTTTAGAAGCCTTATGTTTCGAGCAAATGGAGGTGATCGGTTTTGAAGAACACTTACTTCTATCGTTAAAATTATCAATGTATCACGAGTTTCGATGATACCATATGAACATAAAACAGTCATTTACATCAGCTTCATACAAAGGAAAATAAGTGGAAGAAGTGTATCCAACCATACACATCTCTCTCTCTCCAGTATTAGATTGAAACAATGGATATTTCCAAAACAAAGTTTCACTTTGTGTAAGGTAGCGATTGGGTGGGGACGCACGCGCATAGATATTTATATTCACAGTAATAATTTATCAGAACTAAAAGATCTACTTACTGAATATTTTTGGAAAGACCCCTTTGGTTGACATTGTTCAAACGTTAAAATATAAGAGCAAGGACTGCTGAGCTTTCATAGAGAGCAATTCGAGGAGTGCAATCTGTATTCGGAAATGAGTATCCTAAAGCTTTATACACACATTGTGTAGCAATTGTTAAATTTTATGTCTCTCAAGACTCTTCTAAAATTCTGGAGCAATTCAACAAACTCTAGGATTCATCTCTGAAATATGACTTTTTTCGATGAGTCCGAAGCGCACAAAATTCTGGAAGATAAAATAAAAGGTTTTCTAGTAACCAAAATAACAAAAAGGGATCAAAAAGAAGTGCGAAGACAGATGGTGTGAACGGCCATGAAGCTGCTTTTTCACTTTTTAAAGAAGACAATTGAGGCCAATATTTTGGTCATTGGAAGAATAAAAGAAATGCCTGGTAATTATACAGGAAGCTACTTCGTTGTTAAATTCAATCAGTTATTAGAATTTTATAATAACATTATACGTTTAACGATTTGTTGTCGAGCATAGATCTGTCAAAGAGGTTGAACAGATGCAATTGGACATAGAGATAGCACAGATGCTGTTAAGCCGTCACCAAAACTTGTCGAATAGCTAGAAAATGAGACCAGAGATTTAAACACATTTAACAACAGCTAACAATGTTGCTAACGCTTAGGTATTGAAATACAAATCCACGGCTACGGTTCGAAAAATTGTGTATGTGCTGACATCAGAGTCGAATCATTACCGCAGGCTCGAGTTTTTATTCCGTTTGATTGATGACTGATCTTCGTTGAGTGATGATTTTTTCTCGCATGAACATATGCATTTCACTGCAGTATGTTTTAAACCAAGAAAAGTGAATGTTAGCCTTTCCAAACATAATTGAAAGAAAATATGTTGTTTAGAAAAAACGACCCCCAGAGCTCACGAGGATACACTAAAAGGAGAGTGGTGTGATCTGGAGCGTAATGGCTGTTAGAAATTTAAAATTCCAAGAGAACTGCGATGCTGTGTGTTGGCTAAGTGGTGACAGTAGAGGGAGGGTTTCCTAAATTTCTACTCTATGCATATCTTGAGCAGGTATTGGCCTGTTCACGCAACAGTAGAAAAAACGTTTTCGACATTAAAGTGCGTCTAAAGTTGTACGGAATAGTGTTGGGGAGGATCGCATTACAGGTCATTGCTTTACTGCCAATTCATCGAGATTCAGCATGAGATAGTCAGCATGAAAATATTTGGAATCACCTCTCAAAAAGCCAAGGAAACTGAGAATTGACTTTATAAACGTGGTAAGTTTTATGAGAATATTATATAGTATATATATATATATAGTATATATATATAGGATAGGGGAAATATTAGTATATATATTAGTATAATAATATATATATTATATATATATATTATATATATATATATATATATAATTTATATATTATATATAATATATATATAATATTATATTAGTATATATATATATATATATATATATAATATATATAAGATATATATATAATTATATATAATATATGTAGTATAGTATATATATATAATTATAAGAAAGATATAAATTTATTTATAATTTTTATTAATTTTTCTATTATAATATTATATATATATAAATATATATATATTATAATATATATAATATGTATTTAAATTATAATATATAATATATATATATATATATATATATTGTATATATATATATTTACATATAAATTAAAGTATATTAATAAATATAAATGTATATACTATATTATTATTATATATAATGATATAATGTTTTAAATTATATTAATATTTCTATTATTATATTTATATATTATTATTATATATATAATATATATTATAAATATATATATATAGTATATTATAATAATATATTATAGATATATAGTATATATATTATAATAATATATAATATTATAGTTAATATATATAATATATATATAATATTATGTAGATTTAACTTCATTTTGAAAATGTAAACCACTTGCGAAAGGTCGACTCCCCCGAAAAAATCGTGGAGGCCTGCGTGAGCGATCCAGGATTTTTTTTCGGAAGGGGGGGGGCGGGACAAAAAATCCGTTTAATGATAGAGATATATATATATATAAATATAATAGATCTAGTATATATATATACTATATATATAGTATATATATATATAATTATATATATATACATTATATGATATATGATATAATATTAGTATATATATTAATAATATATATAATATATATATATATATATATAGAATATTAATATTGATATATTATATATATATATTTATTTTACGTTAAATACAAGCTGTAAAGGGGTGGGAAACTGACGGAAAAGTAACGGAAGCCCAGATTGATCGTTTGTAAGTCTTTTTACCTTGTCCTTTTTTGCGCTTTTTTGGTACTGTTATATTTCCTAATTTTTGACGCATTTTTGAATTTGGCTATTTTTTAACGGTTTGAACGTGAAAATGTACGGAAGCCTAGATTGTTGTGTTAATCTTGACCCCTAATCCGTTTAAATTGGCCTTTTGTAGCCTTTTCGCAACTTTTAGCATTTTTTAAGCTAACTTGTTTTAACGTTTTGTCCTGAATTCAGGTAAGGATCCCCAAGTCGAGGAGGATTTGGGGATTTTCCCCATTGGCAGTCCTGCACGTCGAAGGCAAAGCGAATATACGAAGGTTTTTTTGTAAATATTCCAGTCATGTCGGCAGCTGACTTTGGAGAATTTCCATCAGTTGCTCATTAGATGTTTTGACGTATGATAAGTCAACTAAGGTTTTTAAGGTGGTGAGCCCGAATTTTAAAGGGTCTGGAAGAGAGGGTTCCGTAGGTCTGGAGCCTGTGAATCAAGGATGTTAACCAAAAGGGGGGCGGAGCGCCAAAAGGGGGCTTTTGGTTCCTGATGGGAGGTTTTAAATGATCTGATAGATATTTGAACGGGCTCCAATCGAGTTATCGTGGTGATTACTAATCGATTTTTATATGTTTGCCTTTGCATACTGCAAGAAAATGTTAACGTAAAATTATTCGAAAGAAAAAATTACTGGCTTGAATAATTTAACATCGAATTAATCGCTGTAGTAGTGTCGGCCCTGCGCGATGACGGCTTTTTTAGTATGAAGAGCAGAGCTGATCGTTTCTGAAACTTGGAATATATCTTATGTATGTGATGAAAATGATCACAGGCGAGGTTTTGGTGAGCGTAGGTGCATGCCTAAGGGGTGCTTGCCCGCCGTTAGGACCAGGGCAATTCGGTCCTGAAGAACAGTGTTAAGGCTTAGACGTAGTTCGGAGTGAAGTTTGAATGTGAGTTTATATGATGACGGTAATCTCGTCGGAAGAGGATGTTACGTCTCTGCGTCGCGCCGTCAGTCAGGGGGGGACGCGTGCCCGTAAAAATTAAAAATGATCGTAGAAGACTTGAAACTGAGACAGAAAGTTGAAGGAGAATAGAAGTGGGAGACGGAGATTGAGTTCGATTTCGGATTCGGCGTCCAGGGACCCCAGAGTGGGGTCCCCAGTTTGAAAAAAAACAGCGAAGAAATGCATGAAATTAAAAAACAGAGGAAGAAGAAGAAGAAGAAAGGAAGAATGAGGAAGGAGGAGGAAGGGGAAGAGAAGAATGAAGAATGAGGAGGAGTAAGGAAAAGGATTCAGAGTTTGATGAGTGGACGTGCTGGATGCCGGGTGCGGTGCCGGAGTTAATAAACATTCGGTATAAAACAATGTTGGTGGTCTTTGATATGTTTATCGGAGTCTGTGATTTCGAAGATATATAATAGGTTTCAAGACTCATGCAAGAATAAATAAAAATAAATTAAAAAATAATAAATAAATAAAGTTAAAATTTTCTTTAAGCACTTCGGGTTTTAGTGTTCTATAAGCTGTACAAATTTACGTTTGTTACAGTAGGATCTTAAATGCAGTAAAAATCAGTAAGTCAAACCGACCTCCCCTAACCTACACCCTCGTATGTGATCTAGGTTTGATCTAATTGATCTATTTGATCTATTGATCTATTGATGGTAAATTTTTTCCTAAAATATGGTCATGTTTTAACATACCTAATAGAAATCAGTAATTATATACACCAGTCCACCTCCGCTCTGTCAATGCTATGATCTATTGAATCTTTGAATCTATTGAAATTATTTGAATGCTATGATCTATTGATTAGGGGTCAAATGTGTTAGTTAACTTAAATTATAAGGTTTTACATACCCTAAATCGTAAGATCAGTAAATGAGGGAGTCCACCCTACCTCCTGTTCAACAATGATTATTGATCTATTGATCTAATTGATCTATTGATTTAGTAAAATTGTCTTTACAAAAAATTGTAACGTTTTACATATCCTAAATCAGTAAATGCAGTAAATCAAGGCCATCAACCTACATCCTGTCCACATGATCTATGATGCTGGATTGATTTAAGTCAAATTTTTATCTAAATTGTAATTTTACTACCTAAATCAGTAATGAGTAAATATACTACATTACCATCCGGCCCTCTCTGTTTCATTACCTTGATTATTGATAATATGGAACTATTGTCAAGTCACATGGTCGAGTAGCATTGTATAAAATAACATAGAAAAATTTCTTTATACAGCTGATAGCGGGAATAGGGTGCTAACGGTAGACAAAGTTTTCATGCTTAATAAAGATTACTGTAGGCATCAATCTGGAACAAAAAATGATACAGCGACAAACTGACACAGACTTAAGTAATGATAGCAGTCAAACATTGGAAAAGTTCTGCACTTAAGCAACAGTGAAGTATACATTGAATCCAAAACGTACCAGTGCCCTGTTTTTTTTTCAAGCATATCTCTAACATATAATATAATGTACAACAATACCACACAACAAACAACACCACACGCACAACACACACACAAACCCACAAGAAGCACCACAAGCGACAAATAAGTATATTTAACCTTGAATAGACAAATTTAGTGAATGACTGTTAATTTTTGAACCGAAAGAATAGAGGAATAAAAAAGGAATAGAAAAAAAAATTAAAAATTAAAAAAAAATAAAAAAAAATAAAAAATTAAATATAAATACTTAACAATATAAATTTAAAAATGGTTACTGAAAATTAAAAAATTAGAAAAATTAAAAGAATTAAAAATTAAATAAGAAAAATTAACACAAAGTATAGAAGCAAAATAAACTATTTCACTAAATGCTTCGAGTAGAAAAATAAATTTAAATCAGAATAAAGAATAATTAAAAAATGAAGTAAAACAATGGAAAAAGAATAAATAAAAAAAGTAAAAAATGAAAAAAATCATGTTAGAAAATATAGATTTTATAAATAAAAAATACAAATAAAAAGTAAAGTGAATAAATTTGCCACATAAAGTATACTGTAGAATAAATACGTATAAAAAAGATGAAATAATGTTATGGACATTGTCAACTTAGGTAGAAAAAAATATATTGAGTTTTATTTTGTGTTTTAAAGAAAAGAAATGAGATTTTGAAATATTAAAAATTATCTTCAACATTTAGAAAACGGTTTATCTTTTCAGATGCAATGCAAGTGAGGATTATGTCTGATATTGAAGTACAATCAGTTAGTGTGAAAGAAGTGTAAATGAAACTGAGCATAAATGGCACACTCCCATAGCACGACAACACACACACACAGCGACACACACAGCAACACAACACGCCACATTCCACGACTACACAGAACATGGAAAAAATAACAACGGGAAAAATTGAAAATCTTCTAGAAGATATTGAAGCAAATAAAAAAAATAAAACAAAATTGTATATCCTTGTAAATGATCAGGAATGAAAAAAAAATAAAAAGAAAAAATTACAAATTAAAATCAAAAATTAATGAAAGCATAGATGTTATTTCTGGTTGAAAATTAAAAAATTAATAAGTTTAAAAAATAAAATAATATAAAAGAAAAAACGTTAAAGCAAAGTATAAAGCCAAACCAACAGTGCAAGTAACATAAAGTGAACTAAGAAGTGTTAATATTTCATAAAAACAATAAAATAAATGAAAAATAACAAATAAAAAGATGCAAAGGAAGAAAGAACAAAAGAAAATTATGGGGTTAGAAACAATAAAATTTATAATAAAAAATAAATAACATTGATGATTATAAATTAAACCAAATGTATAAAATGCATGCAAAACGGATGAAAGTACCTAAACATATTTTCTCGGTTTCACTTAGTGAGAAAAAAAAATTATAGTATGAAGCGTTTAATAAAACGAAACGTGGAGATTTGAAAATATAATTTTAGTCCTTGCAACATTGTAGAGGAAAGGTTTATTTTGCACGATGCAATTGAATTTGACGATATGTATTGTGGACAATCAGTTATGTGAACAGTACGTGTAAATGAGCTAAGAATAGACTGCACAGCGCACCAAAGCAAGCACGAACAATACCAACACACAGAGCCACAGCACAGCACGACACAACTCACACATCCCACACATAGGAAATAATCACGGGAAAAAGTTCTACATTAAATAAAGCTACATAGCATCAATCTGAATAAAAATATAATGTACAAGGAATAAAAAAACAAATTCTGAAAATGATAAATTAAAAGTTACCCTTTGAAGTAAGGTAATAAAAAGATAGCCAAACGAATATTTCAGTTTTTCAAGTGTTTTAATTCAATGTAATTAGCATTAACGATGTAAATTGTAACAAAGTTGTAGCTTAATTGACAACTGATTTCATCAAAGTGTCAGCTCGTTTCGAGTATAACATTATGTTGACATATGAATAAGATCGTAGAGCATTAATGAAAAGTCTAGGGCAGCTATACATATTCAACAAAAACTTAACCTAAGATCGACGTTTTCTAACGACATCAGTCAGTCAGTTAACACAGTGAATATCTTACAAAAATCACATTTTCTCTAAGAAATTAGGTGGTTTATTTCCACATGTCCATAGTAATGATTTTGAACGGATATCGTACCTAACTTACGAATAGACAGTTTTTCATTAAGCAAGAGTATCTAAAGCAAGCACATTCCTTCCGTGAGAAAACCCAGGGGAATGCGCCCTTGAAGGGTGTGAACCGTGCGAGGGGGGGATGCACGCCCGAAGGGTGTAAGCGGCTTTGGGCCTCAGCCCGAGGGGCTGAGGCAGTAGCAATTTGAGAAGGAAAAGAAATAGAAGAAAGAGAAAAATAAATTTAAATAAAAAATAAAAAAAAAATAAAATGAAAAAAATAAAAATAAAAAAATAGCAAGATAAAAAAAATAAAAAAAATAAAAAGTAAAGTTAGAAAATAAATTTATAAATAAAAAATAAAAAATAAAAATTAAAATAATAAATAAACACAATAAAGTAGATTCGAAAACTGTATAAAGAACAAAATAGTAAACAGTAATTGAGTGTTTCGACTTGGAAAGAAAAAATATATGTAGTTACGTTTAATGAAAAGAAATGATGAGATTTGCAAATATTAAATGTTAGTCTTAACATTTAAAATAGCGGTTAATCTTTGGCAGATGCAATGCAATTGACGATATGTAGAAGCATGTTAGAGAACAGAATCGGTTATGTGAACAGTAGTGTAATGAACTCAGAAGTAAATGAACAGCGCACACATACTACACAGAAGTACAGCACACAGCACACAATACACACACAGCACTTCACGCACACACACACAACATATTAGGTATATGTTCTCGCGTCACAGAGTTTAAACAATATATAGCGCTCACATCACCATCACCTGAAAGTAAAAATTTAGTAACGACAAACGTAAAGGCACTTAAGGTAAGATACAAACTTGAGATTTGCGTCATATAGTAACTGGACATTCAAATTTCACTCCGGATACTTTAAGCTAACATGGTTTTCGGACGAATTTGACCTTTGGCGCTAAGGGGGCAGCACCCTTTTAGGGACCTACTGTCACCAAAACTCGCGCTGTGATCAGTTTATCATACACAATAATCATCCAAGTTTCAGAACGATAGCTCTGCTCCTTCATATAAAAAAGGGTGGTCGCGCAGGTGGCCGACTTACTACAGCGATTAATCGAATGTTTAATATTTTGTAATTATTTTCTTTCGAATATTTTTTCATTGTTAAATGCCAACCAGAGCACGTAGAAAGAAAGATCGATTTATAGGTAATCGATCACGATAAATCGATTGAAACCGTCAAATGATCTATCGATCATTTAAAACTTTAGAACCAAAAAGCCGCCCTTTTGGAAACTCGCCCCCCTTTTGGTTAAATCCCTTGAGTTCAGGCTCGAACTTGGAGTCGGTCTTTTCCAGAACATTAAATCGGTCTCGACCTTAAAAACTAGGTTTGACGTATCAAACGTCCAATCTAATGAATGATTGGAAATTCCAAGTCAAGCTGCCGACATGATAGGAATTTCAAAACTTTCGAAAGTGGTTCCAAGTTTCCTTGAACGTGCAGGGGCTGCCATGGGGAAAATCCCGAGAATCCTCCGGAGTTGGGATCTTGGACCGGAATTATGGACAAAACGTTAAAAAAAGTAGCTAAATAATGCTAAAAAGAAGTGCAAAAATGCTAAAAAAAGGCAAATTAATCGGATTAGGCGCGTCAATGTTAGACAAATCTGGCTTCCGTTACACTTTCGTCAAAGACCGTTAAGAAAGGTAGCAAAATTCTAGAAATGGTAAAGAATAGTAAAAAAGTAAGAAAAAGCGCAAAAAGTAACGGATTAGGGTAGCCAGATGTTTGAACGGATAAATCTGGCTGCGCGTTACTGCGTCGTTTCCCAGCTTACTATATATATTATATATAATATAATATAGTATATAATTAACATATATATTATATTATATATATATATATATATATATATAATATATATATATATATATAAGTATATATATATGTTAAATTATATAGTATATATAATTAGTGATGGGAACGATTATAGGAATTTTTTGAGCTCTGATGACGAATGTACGATGACGATTAGAGAAATTTTGCCGATTGAGATGACGATGACGATGACTGATGAACGATTAGAGTTGAAAAACTATTTTAAAAATTTTCTCTCTTCTGTGTTTTTTCGTCGGCTTAACCTGGTTTTTCGCTCTTGTGGTATTGTACATCGACTGTATATATATATATATTAGATATATTATATTATATAATATATATATAAGTATATATATTATTTTATACTATATATAGATCTATATATTATATATATATATATTATTTATATAATATATATATATATATAAATTCAGGAGGGTTATCATTAAGTATTTGCGAAAAAATTCAGCATGATATTCCTTGCTTTAATAACAGATAAAATTTGTCAATAACATTCCGCGGGAAACGCCTTCGTTCCAAAGATACAAGGTGAATGAACCTATTAAACATAAAGTTACATAAACAGATAACTAAATTTGGAAGGTAAGTTAACAAAGTTCATCAATTTTTCAATAAAGAATGCATGACTTATGTGACAGGAAGAAATATACAAGCAGGAAATAGGTAGAAGCAATGGTGCAGAGCTAAAGGTTATAAAAAGGTTGAGAAAGTGAGCACCCCAGCGGCATACAGCCTCTAATTAGTGCAAGCATTGATGGGGACCGTGTTCAAATATAGCGTGTGTGCCGAATTGTGAATTCAACTAAGATGTCGATTATGCGAAGAATGTATGAAGATGACTTTCAAGCTCGTTGCTGTATATTAACGAAGATGTTCGGTGACTCCCAGCAAGAAGAAATAGCCAAGTGGCAGTTTAGATTTTGGAGAGCTGGCGGAGGGCAAGGTTCTTACCGTCCTCGAGACTGATTCCCACGGCGGTGGATATACAGTGTTCAAATAGTTATGGAGCAACAAGCTAAATTGAAAATGAGCTGGATGCGCCGTCGTGGCATGAAAGTACATTTTCGGATCTTATTGTAATGGTCGTGCAGTAGTGTAGGCAAGTCATGTTCAAGAAATGGCGATAAACGTCTCAGTAAGCCTCGGTGGTAAAAAGAATGGACCTATCAGAATGTCGCCAAAAGTATCCGACCTATACAATTCACTGTAAAAATGGTGTGATGGCGGCTTTTCAAGCTATGCATGTGGGTTTCATTCAGGCCCATATGTTGATGTGTTGTGGAAGTTGATAGTGCGTCTCTGGAAAACTTTGCGCTTCATCGGGTGAAGTCAATATTTTTCTTCTAAGTGGTGAGAATTGTTGAATTTTCGGTTGCAGTCCTGCGACGAACAAAGCTACGTTTTGCAGGAAATCTTGGTAAAGTTCTGCACTTGTTGCGATGTGATTAACCCTAAAGAAGTTAGGCAAATAGCCCTGAAAGACTGTTATGTAGCTTTTTCAGCCGGTTCAAGTAACCATTGTTGTACTGTTCTTGAACTGTCCTCAAGTTCTTGGAGAACTTGCCTTTTCTTCGGCATCTGGAGTTTTGATACTGTGCGAGTCTCTCCGTTTCATTATATAAGATTTTTGTAAAACATTTTTTATTTCCTGCTTTCTAAAGCGTTGAATGAGGACGTGAGATACATAGTATGATGCGAGGGGATGATCACGATTAGGGAACAGTTCATAGAGACCCAAGTTTCTTACGGAATTACCGTGCGTACGAGCGTCAGAAAAATGCATGTGCACAGTTCATATTTGTGTAATATATCTTTGAAAGATATGCAACACTTGAACGACAGAATTGACGCGACACGGACTAAGATGTATAATGGAAGCGAGATACGAAGCTAGTAAATAACGGTGTCGAACCTTTCCTACGGTGTATTTGTTGCTTATTTTAAAGGGTTGAGATGTGGTAACGGGACGGGCATGGAATATATGCAGATTCCCCACATAATGGTGCATCACTTTTATCTTGGAACGAGGGTTTTCGTGAAATGTTTATGACGAAGTATTACTATAATTTATTGCAAGAAGTATAACTATTGTTTGTTCGCATATACGATAACAAGACATAAATTGAGTATCATCTATTTTAATTATATATTGATTATTATATATATATATATATATTATAGTATATATATAATAGTATAGTAGTAATATAGGTATATATATAGTATATAATTATATAGTGATATATATATAATATATATTAAAAAAATGTAGACAGAGGGTCAGGGGGTTCAAGCCGTCCGAAAATTATTTTAGCGATCAAAATTTTGATTCCTAAGTCTCAATAAATAATTAATATAATAATGAATGAATAATAAGTAATGAATAATAATTAATAATAATGATAATAATGATAGGATAATAAGATAATAATAATAATAATAGATAATATATAATGAATAATAAAATAATAATAATATAATAATAATATATAGAAGTAACTAATAATAATAATGAATTAATAATATAAAATAATATAATATAATAATAATATAATAATAGATAATTAATAAGAATAATGAATAGATAATAATAATAATGATGTTAATCAATAAATGAAAAGTTTTTTAAAGAAATGAGGAGAATGTTTGTGGTCCGTGAACGAATGATCTGAGTCAAGTGGTCTGTTCCTCATACATGTATTAAATATTTAGATCAGGGACTTAATGTAAAGGTTCCAAGTTTGCAGATGATTAGAAATTGGCTACCTCTCAAAATTATGATGATTGTATAAAGATGTTAACAGATAAGGAGGGTAGCTGTATCGTTTGAGTGGATGAGCAGGAGGTTCATGATCCTTTTCAGGGCTAGAATTTCGTTTCTCATTCATTTCCTTCTAGAAACTAATTTCTTTTTCCTCATAATCCATGTTCGATTTTGCTTGTTCTGGCCAGTTCATGGCTAGAGACAGTGCTATCGGTTGTGGAAATCTCGTTCTCCCTATCACTTCGCGCTATTTTTCATGTCAGCTAGGAAAATGTGTTGCAGGTATAGTCTTCGACGAGCAAAGCTGGCTTTGCATCAAGAGAAAGGTGGCGCTACCTCCTTGGTTCCTAGCTGACGAAGTCTTCATCTCTAGCACTTCTATGAAAGTTCTGCCTTTTACTCCTCTTGATTCGATCTGATCATTGTGTTTGCTAATTCTCCAACTGAAAAGCTAATCTCTTCGGCCATCGCTCAAACTATTTCTCTATGTTCTCAATACTAAGCAGCTTTCCCTCCCTCAGTGTGTGGAGCTCTGCACGATGCCAACTATTGTCCGAAAAAAGGAAGCGCTCGATCTGCTCCTTCTTACAATCGCCCTATATTCGACTAAGATGCTTTGTAAGCGTCTTCTAATTCACTTCTTAGATCATTTGGAAAAGCTCACTCGATTGCCAGAAGGATTCGTGCACGAGAGTCTACTGGTGATATATATCTGATTTATGTTGCTGGAACTGGGGAGACTTGGGGTAGGTGCTTGACGAGATCAGAACATATATATATATATATATTCAAATCTTCATATTCATTTAAAGATACTATTTTCTGAAATTATCTTTCTTCAGATTATCTTCAGTTTATTCCAGAGGAATTTCAGTATTTTTCCCTTGGAACCATCAATTTTCTTCAGCAATTATAAGATCAAATCTGGAAATTATTTTACCAATAGGAAAGAAGAATAGGAGAAATCTTGGAACTGAAGGCCCCCTCAAATCATTAAAGACTCATTATGAAATTGTTTACAAAAAGAAGGTAGCTCCATAGTTGTTAGTTCATTTTATTTTTAAAATAGAGGTAATGAAGATGATAGCTCCATTAACACTCACTTTTCTATATATTTCGGCTATAGAATTGAAATACCAAATAAACTAATTAGAATTGTTCAATATAGAAAGAGTTGGAACTTTACGAAATTCTTTCTAAGATTAACATAATGGTATATTGAAAAATACAAGAAGGAATACTATTTAAACAATTTTTTTTTTTTCAGTTTCCACTAATTCGTATTTCGACCACTCCCTTCACTGTTACATATGATTTGGATCCAAGAACTGAAAATGCTGTAGTAAATTATGAAGTTATCAAAAAACTGAACGTCAGAGTGAAAAAGATCAATGAAGTAAATTCCTTCACAGGAATTAAATATGATTTGGTCATGAAAGCTGATACTCCAATCTCTTTCGGCCTTAGAAACTTCCTTCAATTTCCTGAGTAAGTTTGATTTTTCACATGGTTAAATAATATTATTATTATTATTATTATTATTATTATTATTATTATTATTATTATTATTATTATTATTATTATTATTATTATTATTATTATTATTATTATTATTATTATTATTATTATTATTATTATTATTATTATTATTATTATTATTATTATTATTATTATTATTATTATTATTATTATTATTATTATTATTAACATTATTATTATTATTATTATTATTATTATTATTATTATTATTATTATTATTATTATTATTATTATTATTATTATATTATTATTATTATTATTATTATTATTATTATTATTATTATTATTATTATTATTATTATTATTATTATTATTATTATTATTATTATTATTATTATTATTATTATTATTATTATTATTATTATTATTATTATTATTATTATTATTATTATTATTATTATTATTATTATTATTATTATTATTATTATCATTATTATTATTATTAAGGTAAAGTCGTGCAGAAAACTGGCAACACAGATTTTTATAAAAATCACTGTATCGACTCTAAATTAGCTGTAATGAAGCATTAAAAAAATTGACTGACGTCATTGGGAATAAAAATTATAGACCCGCAATGTATTAAATAAAATTCCATAGGCTTTACTTACATTCCAACCAACAGGAGCTTCTTTTTATCTCACTTTACGCCATAATCGACTATACAAAGCGTGAAGCAAAAAAAGACTATGATCCACAGATATCCTACTCCATATTGAAAAAATTAAAAGGGGAAAATATATAAATGAATATCATAATTAAAAATATATATATATATATATATATATATATATATATATATATTACATATTATTATTATTATTATTATTATTATATTATATTATTATTATATATATACATACATATATAAACATATATATATTCATATTACATATATATATATATATTATATTATATTATTATTATTTATTATTATTATTATTATTATTATTATTATTATTATTATTTATTATTATTATTATTATTATATATATATATATACATATTACATATTATTATTATTAATTGTATTATTATACATATACATATTATTATTATTATATATTTATTATTATTATATATATACATATATACATATTAATATTACTGTCATTAACATTAATACTGTCATTAATTACATACATGTATTACATATTATAGAGCAGCATGCATACATACATACATATATTATTATTATATTATATTATTATTACATATTATTATTATTATTATTATATTATTATTATTATTACTTGACATTATTATTATTATATTATTATTATATATTATATATTATTATTACATATTATTATTATTATTGATATTACATATTATTATTATTGTTACATATTATTATTATTATTGCATATTATTATTATAATTTTATATTATTATTATATATATTATATTATTATATTATTATTATTACATATACATATTATTAATATTATATATTATTATATTACATACATATATTATTATATTATTACTACATATTATTATTATTATATACATAAACATATACATACATACCTGTATATTAACATTACATATTGCTACAGCCATATACATACATGGCTGCTGGGCTCATTATTATTATTATTATTATTATTATTATTATTATTATTATTATTATTATTATTATTAATATTATTATTATTATTATTATTATTATTATTATATTATTATTATTATTATTATTATTAATATTATTATTATTATTATTATTATTATTATTATTATTATATTATTATTACATATATTATACGTGTGAATATATTATATTATTATTACATATTATTATTATATTATATAATATAGTTGATACATACATACATACATATTATACATATACATATATACATACATATATATTATTACATTATTATATACATACATATATTATTACGTATTATACATATTATTATACATACATACATACATTACATACACACACATATTACATATATATATATATATATATATATGCTATATATATATATATATAGTTAGTTATATATATATATATATATATATTATATATATATATATATATATATAGATATATATAAATATAAATATATATAAATATATATTTATATATATATATATATATATATATATATATATATATATATATATATATATATATATATATATATATATATATATATATATATAT
>JABUQX010129704.1:0-7500 GCA_015478945.1 Trachelipus rathkii
TTAGGTAACTAATAAAAAAAAATATTCGTTAATGGGTCTTATTAGGTTACATGATTCAATCGTGGAATTACACTTGGTCAATATTCTAGCTATGACTGGAACACTAATATAATAATATGAATATATAATAAGTAGCATCAATAATAATAATAATACTAATAACTAAATACATATTAATCAATAAGAATAATTAATGAATATAATAGATAATAATAATACAAGGAGGTTATTCATTTCATGTTTTAACGGTGCTAATCAATAATCAATCAAACTCAATTAATACTACTACAATATTTTTAATAGTAAATTAATAAAATATTATTAATAATAATATTTATAATTCATAATCATAATAATAAAATAATTAATAATAAATAATAATACATACAAGTATTCATTTCATTTTTAACGTGCTAATAATAATAATAATAATAATAATAATAATAATAATAATAATAATAATAATAATAATAATAATAATAATAATAATAATAATAATAATAATAATAATAATAATAATAATAATAATAATAAAACTATATTCATTACATTTTTAACGTGCTGAAAATTTTAATGTGTTAAATCAAAGTAACTTATGATTTTTTATGTCAAATCCTGCTTACACACACACACACACCAAGAGGTAACGCCGCGCTTATAGACAATTTACAATCACTCAGTATCTCCAACAACAGACCAACCTACTCTAAGACCTCTACAACATAACTAGAACTCCATATTATTATTATTATTATTATTATTATTATTATTATTATTATTATTATTATTATTATTATTATTATTATTATTAATTATATATATTATTATTATATTATTATTAATTATTATTATTATTATTATTATTATTATTATTATTTTCTATTTTTTTTAATTTTTATTTATTTTATATTATTATTATTATATATTATATTATCTACTTATTATTATATTTTATATTATTATTATTATTTATTATTATTATATTAATTATATTATGTATTATTATTTATTATTATTATTTATTATATTAAACTACTCATCCTAAACTGTCGTAAATTGCTTAAAGTAAATTGAAATTGTCGCATTGTTGTCAAGTAAATTCAGTTGTATTGTGTAAACAAGAATATGGAATCTTAAAACGGTATCGCATTAATCGAACATGTGGAGGATCACTTTGGAGAAACAATCCGGAAAAGCTATAGATATTTAGAGCACGAAAAAGAGTAGTAACTTGATAGATTATACGGTGCTATTTACGATATCACGTGATTACTATACGGATATTATATATTATGGCTAATCTATAGTTAATATATATATATGATAGTATGTAGATACATATAAGCATATATAAGTTATAGTTAATATAATTAATAATATTATATTGCAGTACGTATATATATATATATAGTTAATAAGTAAATATATATAGTATAATATGCTGATATATTAGATAATATAGCCAGGGGCCGGGATGTACGTCAATGGCCAACTGGGCATGGGCCCGGCCGGTCACCGGGGACACCGGCCGGGCTCGCGCCTCCGCCTTAGGGGGCCCCGCGCTAGAGCCTGTAACCTTTTCTTTTAGCAACGTGCTTACTTATCCAAAAAAACTATTTGGTCAATATTTTCAAGAAACTGCTAATTTTCTGTTTTATTTTGTGATCACGCAGCATATATACTATTATAATCTATATTTTCTAATATTCATACTGGAAAGTGAATAGAATCCATTAATATATAGTACCTATATCATCATCAGATATAATAGTATATAGTATATATAATATAGTATATTATAATATAATACTACTATGTATACTATATATATTATTATATATATATAATACTTAATATATACTATATATAGTATATGAATTAGCTTATAATATTATATATTAATAAATATGATATATAATATAGTATATAATATTAATATATATAAGTATCAGACTAATGATAAGTATTATGATATATATATATATAGCTAACGTATATTACTAATCTAATAGTATATTATGTACTAAATATTATATTAAATTATATATATATATAAAGTAGTGATATATATATAGAGTATATGGATATTACTAGTATCTGATATCTATGCGTGGCCGTTTTATCGCCCTGGTATATATAATATAGTATTACATATATAAGTATAATATATACTATATAAAATATATATATAATTATGAATATATAATATAAATAATATTATATATAATAGTATATTATAATTATGTAATAGATCATAAATTATACTATTATATATGCCATATAGATACAAAAAATTATGAAAATGTCTTTGAAACTTTTAGCACAGAAATCAAAAGTTCGAACGTGTAAGAAACAAAGTAAAAACGTTCCAAATCGTTATATTTTCGCTTAAGAACTCGTTCGAATGTGTGTTCAAAGCTGTGCAAGAAATTTTTATAATGTCTGATATTATATATATCGTATATATCTATTAGTATATATATATATAATATATATAATAATATATATACTATATAGAATTAATACGCGCGTTGATATATATATAGTATGTATATATAATAATAAATATATATAATATATATATATATATATAATAACTATATATATAAAATAAAAATATTGAATGAAGCGTTCTTGCTTTCTTTCTTTGAGACAAAACGCATTCGTTAAAGAGTGTTCTGCGAGATAAAACGTTCTGAATCGTTCTGAGTCAAGCAACATATTCGAAACGGTAAACGCTTCTGGTTTAGGTGTTACTAGTTAAAATTTCGTCATTTGGTTGAATAGTGGACTTAGTGAGTTGTGTCGATACAGAGTTCAAACGTTATAGGCTTATTCTTCAGGAGCATAGAATATGATAATGGCTGCAAAGATCGTGATAATCGTAGAAGTTAACTAAATTGGATGCCGCCAAAAAAGCGGAAAAATAATCAAGAAAAGAAGAAAGGCGACTGAAGAGTGTGGCAAGTACGTACTTCGGAAGAGTATCTGCAGACATTATCTAAATCTCTGTGAAGCTAACAGCCGACTCACATGCTGCGAGGTGAACTGGTAAGTTGCAGTAACACGCTTCGGAATGTATCAACGCTACTGCCTATATATCTAGCCGGTTGAAAGAAGATTACACTTCGCAGTAAAACTGATATGACCCGCTGAACTTTGAGTCTGTTATTAGATAGGGCATGAAGTGCTCATCTAGTACTTACACCATACTCCTTAAGCATATACGGAAGACCTACAGACATGGCCTGGCATATATATAACTGCATGAAGTTCCGCCGTTCATCATTTATCTACGGAAAGAATATTGAACTAAAAGTTGATGCAGACACTAAAGTCTTCAGACAAAAATCAATAAAAGTTAATGAGTCGCCAAAGTAACTCGTATTATGAATAGCCAGTGGGGATTTTTACATACAGCTTAATCGAATGGTAGAGACTATTAAGACTGAGTGTGGCATTGTTTTCAGAAGTCGGTCTGGTAGGAGTGTAGCTGGCTACTGGTGTGCCAAATTATTTAGATACCTCAGGACAGTAACTTTGACTCTAGATCTTAGAATCAGACTTCGGATCAACGATTCTAGACAGTATCTTGGAACATGAGAATAGGTATCCCATAGCTGAAAGTAGGTTTATCCCAATCATATCTAGTTATTAGCGCGAAACAAGTACAGTATTGAGTCAACAGCGCACACCCAGATTATGAAATTAAGAATGTAATACTGGAAGCAAAATGTTTTAATTCTGTAGAGTTGCTTGTTGCTGGTCTGAAAGTTTTCTTGCAAACGTGGACTTAGCCTATTTAGAGGTATAATGAACATAATCGGCTGCTCTCAAAATGAAATTGTCTGGATGTATAATTTGGAGCTTTTGGCAGAGAGTCGATCATTTTTAGCCAGGCTCATGTCTATCTCGCTCCGGAAAGCCTGTTCGGGTAAAGTAAAGTTTCGATACCTGTCTTCTACAACACATGCAATGGCAGGTTATCAATTGATGGATGGGAGAGGTTTTTTGGCTACTTATTGTGTCAGAGGTGAATAATATGGCTAAATACCTACTACGTATTGCAGCGTACGATTCGGCACCAGGCATATCTCTTCTACTGTGATCAATGTAACTTTTATTTTTGCGCTATGGTAAAAAAGCAGACGGTAAGATACGCAGTTGAACGTTTTTTACCAGTTGATAAACATTTCTGCATATCAGTGCAACAGCTGACGTGATGTTAAATTTTTTAGAAACTTAAAACAGCAAACAACGATTCCTCATAGTAATGTGTCGAGTGTCAGAGCAATAACGACATATGCAACAGTAACATGGCAGGGAAATATGCGTGACTGGTGTTCAAGCTAGAACTCAATAGAAGAAACCCGCAGCAGCTGAATTTGTTCCTTGTTTCTGTCAACCTATCACTTGAATTCTAGTAGGGTCATACATGCTGCAAGTGATATGCTGTTTAGCATGCGGTTTCATTCTTGTGAGCTTTGTTCAGCGCTGTGACAAAGCTTTTGTTCTTCTATCCCTCACACATAGAGGGTAGTACCAGGGGTATACGAGTAAATTTAGCGAACTGTTGAATGAAGTCTCTGTCCCAGTTTACACGATGTCGGCTCGAAGTGCATAGCAGACGAGGGGTGCATTTGCTGCTGGAAAAACGTAGGGCGCAGGAAAGGTCATGCGTCTCTAAAACGGTGATGATCGAGACACATACACAAAGTGCACGAAGGAATTGGAATCATCTTCGGTGCATTACAACGAAATAGGAGACAATTTGAAAAGGCACATCCTTACAGTTCTCGCTGGGACTGCTATACGGTCAGGTCATTCCAGTATTAATGGCATGAAGCAGTGTCACCATGTCGGCCCAGCAACACATATTGACATGCAACTGCGTTTCTGTTTGTACGGGCGCGTAGGTAGGTCTTTCATCAGAAGCGCTCAATATCAGAGACATAATTTGAGAGATTTGTGAGACAGAAATAGCAGTCTTCTAAGTGAAAGACCATAGCTATTCTTCAGAAACAAAAATACAACAGAAAAGAAAAAGTGACTCTGCGTGGATGGAACAGTGAGAATGGTAATGCGATACTAATGTTTGCAGGAAAGAGGACCAGTTTTCGCAGTGAAAAGTACTCTAGTGAATTCTGTATGGTTTCCGTTAAATTACTGAATTAATAGTGGAGAGGAAAAAAGTTTTCATTCGTACGAATGCTAAATGTCTAAATTTGTGAATTTACTTGTTATAATCAGAAATTCTCTAACAGATCTGAGGTTAGAGAGAGCTGACAAAAAAAACATGAAAAGAAAAATACCATCTGGACTTTAGAATTGGATGATTTTACACAGATGGATGAATTAATTCAATTTTCAAACTATTTGTCTGATTGTTCTGAGCTTGCTGAGATTGTAATGACTGTCTTCGTCTATGTGTCGTTGAATGCATTTACTTCGTGTATCTAGTGGAGGCATGTCTTCTCGCAAGCTATTACCAGAATGTTGCCTTGCTACCTGAGGAGATTGGCGACCGTAGCGCATGCCTGTGAGGCCTAAAATATGCACCTGGGAACAGAGGTGCTTTCACGCGATAGAAAAACGAAGTAGTTGAAAAAGATTATTTCGGATCATCGTAATATAGTATATATATACAATGGTGTGTTGGGATGCTATGAGACCGTACGGATTTAGGAGTCGGAGGAGAGGGCAGGTCTGACGTCTCCACTCCAGGAGTTCTATTCGGCGAGCACGACAAAGAAAACCATCGATGCCGATGTAATATATATAACAGAAACGTATTAATGACGCAGCTAGAGAAAAAGCCGACTAGGATACTGAGACTATAGAGAAAAAGTCGTTGGAATACACTTTTTGATTAGTACTCGTACTGATGAACACTGTAGTGATTAGTTATATATATACTATATAGTAACGGTACTTGTTTAGTACCGTAATATATTCTGCCGCTTATATATTATCTATTATATATATCATAGTATATATAATATATATATATATACTATATATATATATATATATATAGTATATATTATAAGTGTAGATCCATATATATTTGGCAGTGTCTATTGCGGTATAATGGAGTAGTAAATCTATGATGGACTATACGTGTACAGACGAGCTAGGTTGAAGCGAACTAGCGCTCCATCGTGAGGTGTTTAAATATAGGTTACGACGAAGTATAAATTAGTATATGATGAAGCTCGATATGATACAGATAATTAGTTAGCTGGGATAGATATATATAATATAGCCTTATATAGAGTATATATATATATATATTATATTAATTATTATATATATATTTATATTATAATATTATATAATATATAATATATTATATATATAATATATATAGTATATATAATATATATATATATACATATATATATATATTATAGTAAGTATATTGGTGATGGGACCGAATAATCGAATCGGGCATCGGAATCGGAGAACGGCCTCGCCTTATTTCCAGGGGAATCGGAATGAATCGAATTCGGCTAAAATTTATACCGAGATCTTTGACCCGATTTTTGGTATCACAAATCTGAAAAATATTTTTATATCCGATCTTTATGATATTCAAAAGTACAAAATTCTCGAAAGTCTGCTAATTGATTTTTAATTTCAGTTCTCCTAATCTATTAATTAAATGAAACTGGAGATTGAGCGCATCTTTACGTAGAGCCTAAGATATCATTTTAGGATTTTCAGACAGTCATGATAATTATATACCCGTGAACCCGTAAGTGAGCAGTGAATATTATTTGCCCCTGTAGGCTTTAATAATTGGACGCTATTGAATTATATGCTATCATTCGGAGTTAACCTTTTCACCGTATCTCACACAGCATATAATATAAGTGATTGTCTTCAAAATGTTTTGGAAAAATTCAATATTCCTGCTAATAAAATTCATGTTAAAGTAAGGGATAACGCACCTAATATGGCTGCAGGAGTTACACAAGAAGGATTCCAGAAATTACCTTGCTTTTTACACTCTTTGACACTAGTTCTCAATGATGCCATATTTAAACAAAGAGACGTAAAAAAATTATATCATATGTATAACAGTAATAGTAGGTCCATTTTTAAATTCACTCGCTTCCAACTATTTCTAAGTATTGAAGAATATCAAAACTAGATTTAATTTACACTAATCACAGATTTATTCAAGAATAAACAAACCAGAGTAATACCATTATCATATGCTTTCACAAATTTTTGAACAAAAAGACGGCTTTCTCATTTTCATTAATTGCAAATTGATCATTCAAAACACTGTATTCTTAAGAAACAAATGCAAAGTCTTGACAAATTGCTAAATACTTAAAAATTTTGTTGATGTGTACAACATTTATTGAGCCAAGGAATCAATGCACAATCGGCAATTACATCTAAAATTTGAAAATGATTTGGCATTTTTTTTTTTTTGAAAAGATTCAGAAAAAAAAACTATTTGAGGGACTTGGGTCTAAAGTATCAGCA
>JABUQX010129704.1:12500-20162 GCA_015478945.1 Trachelipus rathkii
ATATAATATATAATATATATATATATAATATATATATAAATAATATATATATAAATATAAAAATATAATCTTTTAAATAATTGTTAATATTATATATATATACTATATATATATATAACATAGGGCATGAGAATATTATTTCATATTCAATCTTGTATTGTTGAAGGAGGAGTCGTTTGATGTTCTTGAATCATTTCGTATTTTATCATGCTTAGTTGAAGACGGAGATGATTGTATGTGGTTGCTTCATTAAACATCATAAATGTGAATTGTGATATTCTGAAATGAATAGAGACCGTCGTAAATGTCTAAATCCAGCAGACTGTTTTTGTTATATATGTGGATAGTTCACTTTAAAAAATGGTCGGCGGTCTTTAACAACCACAGTTAAGAAAGCATATTACTATTATTTTGGATGTCACATTGGAGACCAGGACAAAGATTGGGCTCCCCATATATCTTGTACAACTTGCTACACCAATTTGATTAAGTGGATGAATGGAGAAAAATCACGAAGTATGCCATTTGCTGTACCTATGGTTTGGCGCGAGCCTACTAGCCACTTAGAAGACTGCTATTTCTGCCTCATAAAGGTACAAGGATTTTCAAATAAAACAAAATCAAATATAGTTTATCCTTCTCTTCCATCTGCAATTTGGCCAGTACTACATGAACCTGGACTTCCAGTGCCTAAGCCACCAATGGACTTGGAAGAATTCAATATCCCTGAAGAGGAAACTGAGGAAATTGAAGAATCAACATCATTTGACCCGTCCTTCGTTCCATTTCATGAGAGGACACCCCATCTCATTCAGCAAGAGAGCTCGACGATCTAGTAAGAGATTTAGATCTCAGCAAAGGACAAGCTGAACTCTTAGGATCTAGGCAGCAGCAGTGGAATTTGTTGGCAACATGCACTAGAATTTCAGTGTATAGACAAAGACATGAGCGATTTTCAAAATACTTCACCATGCAACGATCGGTATGTGTGTGTACAAATATTGACGGTTTGATGGCTGAACTTGGTTTCAAGCATGTCACAGAGGAATGGAGACTTTTTATAGACTCCCCAAAGACAAGTCTGAAAGCAATATTGCTTCATATGGTAATGCCAAGCCTTCATTACCAGTAGAATACTCAGTAGATATGAAGGAAACATGTCAGTTTTAATTATTGCATTACGGTATAAACGATATGGTTGGAAACTGTGGATACTTGAAAATTGTAGGTATGCTAATGGGACTTTAGGGTGGATTCACCAAATACTGTTGTTCTCTTTTGCCTATGGGAGAGTAGAGCAACAGACAAACACTATATACAGATATAGTGGGCAAAATGAAGTAAATGCTCTTGGACTTGAGAATGTCTTTTTATGTATATTATAGATAATTAATAGAAAATTATTTTTTTATATATTTAGCAAAAAAATATTGATGTTTGAAATGTAAATTATTTTTAAATTTTTTTTTATCTTAAGGTTTAAACAATATTCTGAGAATAATTTCATCAAATTTTTGAAATAGTAATCAATATTTGAAGCAAATGAGTAACTAATAAAAAAAAAATATTCGTATGTTTTATTAGTTAATATTTAATGAATTTACACTTGCAACTATATACTATGACTACCACAATAATAATAATAATAATAATAATAATAATAATAATAATAATAATAATAATAATAATAATAATAATACAAATATTCATTATATTAATAATAATAATAATAATAATAATAATAATAATAATAATAATAATAATAATAATAATAATAATAATAATAATAATAATAATAATAATAATAATAATAATAATTAAGAATATTAGAAACCCATGCCTTAATATTGATAAACGATAATGAAGCCAAAAATTAAAATTTAACATATAAAGTAACTTCACAAATGTGTCAAAAAAGTTCTAAAAAAAGACACAACAGAAAATATCATCTAAACTTCTCTAGAAAAAAAAAAAAATCATATCCACTTCTCAGAAAGTAACCACAAGCCGAAAAACTTTAAAGTAGGGGGCTTACAGCCATCCTGAGGTTCAAAGGTAAGAGCCGCTGGTCTTCCTCTCAGAGTCGCTTCTGTCGAATTTCCTTTTCTTGAGTTAAGAAGAAAAATATCTGCTGAGAGCATTTCTTCAGAGAGTTGTTGAAGACTTCATATTGTTGCAATATTTCGCCTCCTGAACTCGAGGCATCTTCAGGCAGAAATGAAATTAATTAGAGAGAACATAGTATTTTAGAATATTTTAAGAATAGTTCCACAATATGATAAAACGATGTAATAGCCGGAAGTAAATTTATAATTTAACACAGAAGTGAATCACAAATAAGCAAAAAAGTTCTATAAAGACACAACAGAAAATACTTCATCTAAACTTCTCCAAAGAAAGGCAGTCCATGGTCCACTTTCAGAAAGGTGTCCATGGTCCTGAGTAAAACCCAAACTAGCTTAGCCATCCAGAGAGGTTCAAAAGGATAAGATGTCACTCTTCCTCTCTCAGAGTACCACAACAGGAATGATTTATCCTGGTGCTTTAAAAACCACGTTTGAAGCGTTCTTTTTTTGGGGACGTGGATGGCCTAGTGGTTAGAGCATCCGGTTACTGTTAACTCAGCAACGCGGAGTCCAGTGTTCGAATCCCGCTGATGGAGAGTAAAATCTCCTGTGCTTCATTCATTTAAGAACTACGTTTGAAGCGTTTTTTGGGGACGTGGATGGCCTAGGGGTTAGAGCATCCGGTTACTGTTAACTCAGCAACGCGGAGTCCAGTGTTCGAATCCCGCTGATGGAGAGTAAAATCCTGTGACTCATTCATTTTTCTTCTGGAGAAGTTTAGATGAAGTATTTTCTGTTGTGTCTTTTTATAGAACTTTTTTGACACATTTGTGAAGTCACTTTATATGTTAAATTTTATATTTTTACTATTACATCGTTTTAATAATAAATAATAATAATAATAATAATAATAATAATAATAATAATAATAATAATAATAATAATATATTTAATGAATTTACACTTGCAACTATATACTATGACTACCACAATAATAATAATAATAATATGATATAATAATAATAATAATAATAATAATAATAATAATAATAATAATAATAATAATAATAATAATAATAATAATAATAATAATAATAATAATAATAATAATAATAATAATAATAATACAAGTATTCATTTAATAATAATAATAATAATAATAATAATAATTACAATAATTAATAATAATAATAATAATAATAATAATAATAATAATAATAATAATAGTAATAGTAATAGTAATAGTAATAGTAATAATAATAATAATAATAATAATAATAATAATAATAATAATAATAATACAAGTATTCATTTCATTTTTAACGTGCTAATAATAATAATAATAATAATAATAATAATAATAATAATAATAATAATAATAATAATAATAATAATAATAATAATGATAATGATAATGATAATGATAATGATAATGATAATGATGATAATAATGATAATAATAATAATTGATAATGATAATGATTGATAATGATAAATTGATAAATTGATTAATAATGATAATAATAATAATAATAATAATAATAATAATAATGCAATAATAATAATTAATTATTAGTAATAATAATAATGGTAATAATAATAATAATAATAATATATAATAATAATAATAATAATAATAATAATAATAATAATATTAATAATAAATATAATACAAGTATATTCATTACATTTTTAAAGTAATATAATATATATATATATATATATATATATATATATATATATATATAGTATCAATGTTATAAAGAGCATATGGTTGTATGTTGCTATATAAATATATATATATATATATACATTTAATATATATATATATATATATCGGGCTAGTAATATTAGCCTAGATTTCAATTCACACCAAACAAGTACGGACTTAACACCCATACACACACACACCTCCCCAAAGAAGTGATGCACATACATACAATTTACATTCACTCAGTATCCTCGGCAACAGAAATCTACGAACTCGACGACCTTTACAACATAACCAGAACTCCACATCCCCTATATATTCTTCTGTTCCCCCAACGCTACACGACAACACATGTAAACTTCTAGAGATCATCACCCCAATACTAATCACAATCCAACATAAATACCCAAACACACACACACACATACACACACACACACACACCTACACACACACACATTTACACTATATAGAGATATATATATATATGGCAGAGAGAGAGAGAGTAGAGAGAGAATGTGAGATATGAGGAGATGAGATATATATATATATATATATATATATATATATATATATATATATGAGTGATATATAGAGAGAGTCTAGTTTATGTTGACTTTTTGTACGGTGCTATTTAGCCCAAAAAAAAATAGTACAGGGTATCTTTATGGACCATAAATAGACTTTCTATTAAATTGATGATCTAAATATATATAGGACCTGTTATTTTTTACTACCTAGTTTTATTTTTTTTTTTATCTTTTTTTAAACTAAAGGAATACCCAAGGGTAAACCGCAAGATGGCAGGAGTCGGGGGTCTCTCGGCCTTCCGGGGAACGACAGGGTAGGACCATTTCCCTCCGGGAGGGCCTCGAAACACCCTTTTGGGTATTTGCGTCGCGGGGTTCTCCGCACCCTTCTCTACGGGGTGAAATCGTCCCCTTCTGCTCCCTCGTCGGCTCGAGCCCCCTATTTTGCTGTGTAATACCTTAACAAATAATATATATATATATATATATATATATATATATATATATATATATATATATATATATATATATATATATATATATATATATATATATTAAATTATTATAATATATATTTTTATGTATATAGATATATATATACAACTTAAATTAACAACTATAAAATCTATTTATGTTCCATAGAGATATATACTATTTTTTTGGGTAACTATTACCGTAAAAAGGTCCATCGACAAAACATAATGGCGGGCGTCGAAAAAGATGTTTTTGGTATATTCTTAACAATTTATAATTAGCAACTTAAAAGAACTTATAATCGAACAATTTTTTCTTAAACTTAATTTAATGACTTTTTTTTATTTATTTAACATGTGTAATACGCAAATAATATATCATTTTCATTTAAAAAAACTGCATTTTCGAGACAAATGAAGCACACCCTTCCCCGTGGAGTTTCAAGTTAACACTGGAACCGAGTATATTGAAAAAGTCGGCAAAATTTTCCTAAATTATTCCTCCGCTGAGTGAAGTAAAACCTACAAGAGTAGGTTAGTATTTTTTTTAATTATAACTTAAAAATACATTTCCCTACGGTTTTTACATTCTGTTTTGAATTTCCTTTCATTTATAATAAGTTAAAATTAAAAATTTACTTTAGATCAAAAGGTCAATAACTAGACTTTGTCCTATAGTTATTATTAAAAGAAATATATATATATAAATATATTTTGTATATATATATATATATATATATATATATATATATATATATATATATATATATATATATATAATATATATATATATACAGAGTGACCAGGATGAAAGAGGCCTCAAGTCTCATAAACAACAGGCAGCCTATTATCTCGTTTTTTGTATACACAATTCAGAATATTGAATTATTATTATTATAAAAAACAAGGTACTGAACATTCATAGGTCAATAGTTCACAGGAGGTGCTGAAAATGTTCACCTTGAACCTGGATACACAACTCAGCACGTTTCAACATGTTTCTGGAAACGTTTGCCAATTCTTGTGGTGTGATTTCCGCAATCGCATTGCGAATGTTTGTTTTCAACTCCTCAATTGTATGCGGGCTGTTTTCTGCAGACCTTCCCCTTTAAATTATCCCACAAATAAAAATCACAAGTAGACAGATCGGGCGATCTTGGAGGCCATAAACCTGCGGAAACTGTACGTTCCTCTCCAAAAACTTCATGGACACATGTCATCGAAAACCGTGAAGTGTGCGCCGTAGCGCCATCTTGCTGGAAAAACGCATACTCACGTTCTTCCTCCGTAGCTGCGTTATGAATGGTTGCAAAATTTCCGTTACATACACTTGCGAGTTCACGGTGTTGTTAAAGAAAATTGGGCCTACAATCCGTTTGCCTGAAACTGCACACCAAACGCCTACTTTCAAATCATGCAGAGGCACCTCAAAGCGTTCCCTGGGATTATCTGTTGACCAATAGCGTGTGTTTTGAGAGTTGACGTACCCGCTAAGGTGAAACCATGCTTCGTCGGAGATTAAGTAAAGATGTGGATCCACATAACCATCTGCAACATTCCTCAGTAACCATTCGCAATAGTGATGTCGTTGTGCGTAATCCGTAGGTTTTAATGCATGCATCACTCTTACTTTGTATGGTCGCATATGTAACAGCTTCAACATGTTCTGGCATGACGTTCGTTTGATGTTTAGTTGTGCGGATAGACGTCTAGTTGATTTCCGTGGACTTCTAACCATAGTGCAATATTTTGCGCCGAACAAACCTTCTTTTCACGGTTACATTTGGCGTTAGCGACCGAACCTGTTGCTCGAAATTTACTAATCAATTTCTGCACAACACTCTTTGCCGGAACAGCTGTGTTTGGGTATTTTATCGTGAACATTTCGTTTTAAACGATTTACATCTAAAATAAGATTTTCAACAATAAACACTCTTTGTTGGATTGAAAAAGGCATTCTGCAGACCTCTTATCACAATAAGCTTCAAATTGACTACTGAAAACGTCGCACAGATGACTAATTTGCCGCTCGACATCATGTGACCTCACAACACCTGTGCCACCTATAAATATTTATGTACAAAATATAAAATATATATAGTAAAGTCAAAATATATCTGAGTTAAAGATTATTATAAAAGTAAAGAGTATATGAGGCATGAGTATAGGTATATATATATAGAGTATATATATATATATATATATATATATATAAAATATATATAAAGAAATATGATATGATATGGAATATATATAAAAAGAAAGAGATTTATATAAACTTTCTATATAAATGATAGAATAATAAAGCAAAGACATTTGAAATGTATGATTAAAAGCAGTATTTTTCTTAAATACAGCTAGAAGATGGTTAGGGAACACTAGTTCAACCCAACTAAATTCAGTTCTAACTCTCAGTTCAAGCCTGCCTCCCAGCCCCTGCTCCAGCCTGCCTCTGGCCTCTACCCAGTTCTAGTCCAACTGCTCGGCAACTCTGCCTACACAAACTGTGGAAAGTTATTTTTACCAAGAATGTGTTTAAATGGGGTATAGGGAGCATCCATAAAGAAAAATATAATAACTCATGCTCTTATAAATATAAAGGTAATGTGTTTAAGAATAAGCTTTTTTAGATGTAGATATATTTTCAATAAATAGAGGTCAGAGTTTTTTCTGAGCTAATATAAATAAATATACACCAATAATCTCAGTAAAGGTAAATAGAATAAGGGAAGCACAAGACATTATTGGTAAAACTCAGAAACTGTAGCTCAAATTCTTTTTTCGTGTCAAAGATGATTTATTAATAGATTAGGTATATGGTACTAAATAGCAAAGTTACTGAGGTAAAGTGAAACGCTGGCCATCCAACTGATCCCAAAATG
>JABUQX010129705.1:0-15000 GCA_015478945.1 Trachelipus rathkii
TAATAATATATATATAAGTGTGTAAGTGCAAGGTAAGGACAGGACATGAAACTGAAAAGTGTTTTCAAATGAAAACAGGGATGAAGCAGGGGAGTGTGTTATCGCCCCTGTTGTTCATTGCATATTTAGATAAGGTTATAAATAATTTTAAAGCTGGATGGAATAAAAATGATGAATGGGGTATTTTGGCATACGCCGACGATATAGCTTTCTGGAGCGTGAAGGAGGAAGACATGGCAGAGGGACTGGAAAGGTGGAATATGTGTTTCGAAGAGGGAGGCCTGAAAATGAATAAGGAGAAGACGGTGTTTATAAGAATAAATAGAGAGAGAGATAGAGAAGGTTTAAATATCCAGATAGATGGCAGAAACATAAAAGAGGTAGAAAGTTTTAAGTATTTAGGAAGTGTGTTCGGAAACAGGGGAGGAGTTGGGGAAGATATCGCCGAAAGGATAGGAAAATACGGAAGAAGCGTGAGCGTTTTCTATCCTTTGCTGAAGAATCAGAATGTGCCCCTGCAGGTGAAAAAAATCATTTTTGAGAGTGTTTTGACTCCCATATTGATGTATGGTGCGGAGAGTTGGACGACCAACGTATCCACAAGAAGCAGAATACAAGCAGCGGAGATGAGGCCTTTGAGGGTAATGCTGGGAAAGACCAGAAGAGATAGAGTGAGAAATGAACATATACGAGAGAGAGCAGGGGTATGTGAGATGAGAAATAAGATAGAAAAGGCACAACTGAGGTGGCTGGGACATCTAGAGAGGATGGGGGAGGAGAGAGTGGCGAAAAGGTCTTGGGAGTGGAGGCCCGGAGGCAGGAGACCGAGGGGGAGGCCGAGAAGAAGGTGGAGAGATGAAGTAGAAGAGGTACTGGAGAGGCATAACTTCCCGAACATCATGGAATTGAGAAGAGGTGGAGACTTCGAAGATAGAGACGGATGGAGGATGAGACTACACACACTGACAGGCAGATAAATGCCTTCCTGGGAGTTGAAGTTATTATATATATATATATATATATATATATATATATATATATATATATATATATATATATATATATTATATATATATATATATATATATATATATATATATATATATATATATATATATATATATATATATATATATATATATATATATATATATATATATATATATATATATATATATAAATATACAAATACCCACCTAAATCGGTATGAGAAGACATATATATATATATATATATATAATTTGTTTTTACCAAAGATCTATTTCCTTATTTGAAAAGGTCATATTACTCATATATATTTTAATTATAATATTCTCTCATAATAATGTTTTCGTACTCTTATGTTATTTTATTTATCTAACTTCCCAATAAATTTCACAAATAGATTGCTATATTTTTGCAAGTAAAGATTTGGTTATATTTCGGATATTTACTATTTCAGTAAGACAGTATCTAATAAGATTAGCTGACAAGTGACAAGAATATCATTATCCTTTATTTTTATGTAAATTATGTTATACTTATGTGCCCCCCCGAATCTCTGTAAAGCCCCCCCGGAGAAAATTGTCTGAAAGAAACCTTTCACACCTAATAGGACAAGTTCATTCCACTAATGTGCTAATTACTACACTTTTTCTAATAGTTTTCTAAAGATCGTGATTCTCGACAATGGCTTTCAATGCTGTTCCTCACTTGGTCATAGAAAGAATAAGACTGTTTAGATTGATGAATTGCACGAACTCATCACGGGAAAAGTTAGCTATTTATGGGCCTCGTCGGTGGTTTGGAGTAGAGGAAAAGCTTACGTTTAATCTACTTTAGGCAAATCTCTCTCTCTCTCTCTCTCTCTCTCTCTCTCTCTCTCTCTCTCTCTCTCTCTCTCTCTACTCTCTCTCTCTCTCTCTCTCTCTCTCTCTCTCTCTCTCTCTCTCTCTCTCTCTCTCTCTCTCTCTCTCTCTCTCTCTCTCTCTCTCTCTCTGTTAAACTTTGAACCTCATTTTCTTTCATATTCTGACTCTTTTTCTTTGTTTTAATTTCTCTCTTTTATTTTTTTTTGTTGTTCTTTTTTAAGAACAACCATTCCTCACAACATTGAATTGGATGAAAAGGGAAAATGTTTACGTTATGCTTTTAGGGCATAAACTGAAGCTATGTTACCTTTCAGATTGGACAATATGAATCTTATAAATAATGATGAAGTATTTATTAATCATGAGCTCCTCTAGGTATTAATCTTTCAGTTTTCGTAATATACAGTAAATTACGGCCTCCAGTCTAAAAGCTTTTGCTCAAGAAATTTTTTTTAATCTGGTGCCCTCATATATATATATTTTATTTTTTTTACAGTTGTCACCACCACTCACGGGCAAAGCCCTATTCAGGGAGGGGGTGTTGCACGCCAAAATTTCATCCGCTAGCGCAAATTACGCAGATGAGCACAGACGCAGGCTTTAAAGTGAGGGAGATTAAATTCAGCAGGAAACACAGAAGATGGAAAAGAATTCCACAGAACAGAGGTGGCAGGAAAGAAGGAAGCACAGCAGCGAACAGCCTGGAGTTACCAATATATCACACAAACTCGTGCGCAGACACAGCACCTTGTGCTACGAGGGCGTTGTAAAGGTGGTGGTACACGAGTGGTAAGCTCCCTCGAATACCTGCCGCTGCGGTACCTATAGTACCAACATCGCGCCGCAAAGATAGAGGGTCAAGTGAGCTGGAAAGTACAGAACAGTTTATAAGCCTTTTGGCTTTTGATTCGACCCTGTCCAAAAGCCGGGTGAAACCAGAGCCCCCCCAAATATGAGAACAGTACTCCATACAAGGGCAGATGAGACCCTTGTATAACTGGAGTAACTGAGAAGAGGAAAAAGGTCTGCAGATTTAAACAGAATTCCCATTTTCTTTGAGGCCGCCCTAGCAACCGTTGTGATGTGAGGTTTCCAAAACATTTTTGTTCATGTTAAGGCCAAGGATGTTTATATTGTCAACAGGAGAGACAGAGAGAACCGCCGAAAAGAGATAGGAAAAGTTAGAAGGTGTTTTTAGAGAGGAGATTTGTAAGTTGAGTTTTTAAGAATTGAATTTCACAAGGTTGAGACGACCCCAATCGGAAATTCTATCCAGATCAGCGAGAATGGAATCGGAAAGATTAAGACGAGAGGCAATTCTAGAAGTAAAAGAGGGAGCAGAATTGAAATGAGGTGAAGAATGAAGGGTTGAGTCATCGGCATATGAGTGAATAGAGTTAGATATGCAGGTGAGAAGATCATTAATGAAAAGTAGGAATAAAGTAAGAGATAAGACAGAACCCTGAGGAACACCACTATTGACAGAAAAAGAAGAAGTCGCTTCATCAACCACAGCCGATATTGAGCGACTTGAAAGAAAGCACAAAATTAAGCAAAGAGAAGGAGGAAACCAAAGGAGGGGGGTGAGCAGTGACGCGTGCCATACCCGGTAAAATGCTTTGGATATGTCAAGCACCACCACGCACCACGTTGTTCCTAAGAGCGGAAATCCATAAATTGGTTAAATAGGAAAGTATATCGCCGAAAGTCGTACTGGCGATTGGAAAGAAGTGACTGAGATTCCAGATAGTTAGAAGGATCAGAGCGGCTTCCTTTTTTCGGAATAGGTTGGACATGTGCGTGCTTCCAACACTGAGGGAAAGTGTTAGTATTGAGACATAGAGAATATAGTTTAACGAGGGGCGGGGCCAGCTCGGAAGCACACTCCCTCAAAACTCGGGGAGGAATGCCATCCGGGCCACCTGCCTTCCTAAACGTTCATAGATCTCAGGAGCCCATGCATCCGATCAAATGTAATCACAGGCAAAGACATAGGACACCTGAGAGGAGGAGGAGGAGGAGGAATGCCAGAATCGTCCAGGGTTGAGTTAGAGGAAAATAGGAGGCCGAAGAGATTGACCTTTTCAGTTGGAGAGTTAACGGCGGAGCCATCAGATCGAATAAGAGGAGGAAAGGCAGATTTACAGAAGTTGTTAGAGATGTTTTTGGCAAGAGGCCAGAAAGATTTGTCAGTAGGAGAACCAAGGAGGTTAGCGCACTTTCGTTTGATGAAAGCCCGCTTTGCTCGTCGAAGAGTATCCCTGCAACGATTTCTAGCTGAATGAAAATTAGCAAGAGTGATAGGAGAACGAGAATTTTTCCACTCCCGATACGCGCTGTCTCTAGCCTGAATGGCCAGAGAACAAGCACGATCGAACCATGGATTATGAGGAGAAGATTTAGTCGAAGAAAGAATGAACCTGCTCATCCCGTCAACGATTACAGCTCCACCTTAGTGGCAGAAGCCGAAGCGTCATTGGGTCAAAGCAGTCATTCCAATTATAGTTAGCGTAGAGCGACGCAAGACCCCCAATCAGCCCGATCAAAGTGCCAGAAAAAAACGCGTATGGCAGGATGGAGCTGTTGGAAAGAAAGTATTAAAATTAAGAGATATAAGGTTGTGGTCAGATTTACCAATAGGAGCGAAGGTGGTGTATTTATAGAGAGAAGGACTAGTGGTGAAACATATATATATATATATATATATATATATATATATATATATATATATATATATATATATATATATATATATATATATATATATATAGAAATATATATATATATATATATATATATATATATAATATATATATATATATATATATATATATATATATATATATATATATATATATATATATATATATATATATATATATATATATATATATATATATATATATATATATATATATATATATATATATATATATATATATATACATATTTATATATATATATATATATATATATATATATATATATATATATATATATATATATATATATATATATATATATATATATATATATATATATTATATATATATATATATTTTTTATATAATAATAAAAAAAATATATATTTGTATATACTTATATATATATATAATATATATTTATTTATATATATATATATATATGTTATAAATACATATATATTGCTTAAATAATAATAATAATAATAATAATAATAATAATAATAATAATAATAATAATAATAATAATAATAATAATAATAATAATAATAATAATAATAATAATAATAATATTAATAATAATAATAATAATAATAATAATAATAATAATAATAATAATAATAATAATAATAATAATAATAATAATAATAATGTTAGAAATTTTCATTCTCGTTTATGATTCTAATAGATCATAGTTGAATTTTTCACGTGAAAATCTTGAGTTATATAGTCATTTGAGTTCTGTAAGATTCAGTCGTTTTAAATGCCTTTCATCCTCATGCAAATACAAGCATTTTATCTTTCGTCTTTGATTTAGATTGATAGTTAATAATGATGGTTTCAGATTAGCAACTTGGAATGATAGATTCTCTTGCTTTATAATGACACTACTATAAGTTTAAAATAAACTTAGTTTCTTTAGGTTTGTTCAATATGTTTTTAATGTATTAAATATATAAAATTAAATTAGGAATAATTCATATGTTTAAAAATGTAAACTTGATTTACTTTCCCTCTGTATGTTCGCTTTATTTGACTAAGTGTTTAATTGGATCCCTCAGCTGGTTTATCCTCGTCTGGTTAGGGGTCTTGTTTAAGTATGTGTATGTTCATGAGTTAGCTTCTACAAGAGGGTAAAACTGTTCACCGTGTTTGCTCTCTACGCCCCATTGGTATTCGATTGGTTAGGTACGGTTAATGCTCTCAAATATTTTGTGAATATTAGTAAAGACTCAAAAGTTTACATGGAATCTGTGTCTGAGTGATGATGTTTGATAAAGTGGAATGGATTAATTTTTCATCGTGAGCCTGTGTCTAGTACTTTTACTGATGATAAGTTTGGACCGTTGGTTACATGTTTATGCACGTTATTCTCTGCCTTAAGATCTGTGTCAGGGTTTGTCGCTGTATATTAATATCTCCTTAGTTCTAGCAATGCCTATCGTTGGCTTTATATAATCGTGAAAACTTCGTTACGGTTAGCCATACTTTCACTGTCTGTACATGATATTTACAGTAGGTTATGGTAACATTTTTGTTAGTATTTACCATGTTAATGTAAAATTAACATTTGTTATGTTAGAGACAATGCTTGAACCAATGTGTGAATAAGTTACATCTTCTTGGATAGTTATGTTAGTCTCTCTTAAATCTGGTTTAAGTGTGGACCTTTTGTTCTGTTCTAAGCAAGTTTGAACTTCGTGGTGTAGTGTGGTAGGTTCTGGGTTTTTATGGTACGATGTATTTTTCTCTAGTTGCATGTTGCGCCAGTATACGACTTTATTGATGTGGAACCTCTGTCTACCCTGCCGCCATATAGAGTATAAATTCAGTTGTATTCGTGATCCATAAATGACATATTCTCATGTTGTTCCCAGCCATAAGTTTTTATGCTCAAACTGTTCCCGCTGTCATGTGTCAGATTAACGTTAAATTATGGAGAGACTATCCTTGCAAAAAGTTAGAATCAGGCTTCGTTATTGCATGCAATGTTCCAGCTCTACTTTACTCGTGTTAACGTGTGCGACCACTGGGTTAAGTCTAAAACTGTTAAACAAGTTCAATTTCGTTGTAAGCCTTGTGTTCACGCGGATTTGTCTATTTGTACAGTTATTTTCTTAGTTCCCTTCCGTTACGTCCCGCGATGTTACTTTTTATCCCCCCACTCGGCTGATGTTGCGATACCACCTTTTTACGTATAAGAATAAATATCACACCTTCGTTGATACTAAGTATGATATTCACGGCAATGGGGTGTTGTTATATTGGTGTGGATCACATATATTACCCATCGTTAATATAAATTTAACTTGTTATTGCGGAAGCACGAGTATGCTGCACAAAATGAGCTGAATTAGGTTCGCCCCTCCTTGTATGCTATGTTTTAGTGTACCCTTTACTGGTTGGTTAAGTGCGAAGACTTTGTTACGTTCACGAGATTTATTCTTTTGCGTGAAAAGTGTGTCAGGTTTGTCTTTTCACATTATATTCATAGTTCAGAATATTGCTATAAGTAGGGCTTTATTAATGTGAAATTACTTCTTCCATTACTATGATTAACATTATGATTATCAGCTGATCAGGTGAGAGGATTTTTTTTATGTTTGTTTATTCAAAAAATATACGCGAAATGTGACTTGAATCAATAGATCAATAGATCAATAGATCAATAGATCAATAGATCCAATAGATCAATTGTCAGGAGGGTGTTTGGATGGTGGATTGATTTACTGATTTACTGAGTATTAGGGTATGTAAAAACGTAAATTTGTAAGTTATAAACATAAAAAGAATAAGGAAATTTTTTATTTATTTATTTATTTATTTATTTTTTATTATGTTTTTTTTTTATGGTTCTGAAACCATTATTTTCGAAATCTACAGGCCCAATAACATATATAAAAACACCAACTTTGTTGTTATACGAATGTTTATTAACTCAGCACAGCACTGGCTCCAGCACCGGAGCCGGTACTGACTCCGACTCCTCTGTCTGAGATCCTTCTCAAGACTCCTCCTTTCCTCATTCTTCTTCCTTCCTCCTCTTCTTTCTTCTTCTCTTCTTCCTCTGTTTGTACAATGGCAATTTCTTCTTTTTTTTTCCTTTCTTTGGAACCCTCCGGGGGAGGGTCCCCAACTGAAATAAAATAAGAGTCGAATATTTTTCCGACTTCCGACTCGACTCCGACTCCGACTCCGAATCCTCTATCATGTCCCAAATTTCAGTCTTCTACGATCATTTTAATTTTTAGAGGGGGCAGCGTCCCCCCTTACGGGGGGACGCAGAGGGACGTAATCTCGTCGGAGACGAGATTACGTCATCATATACCTTACATACAAATTTTAGCCCGATACGTTAAGCCTAACATGGTTTTCAGGACGAATTTGACCTGGCGCTAAGGGGGCACACCCCTTAGGGGGTGATCCGAGCGGTACCAAAACTCGCCTGTGATCCAACTGTTCGATTGGGTATCGTTAAGCCTAATATTCTCTCAAAAAAGGAAGCAGCAACAAGGGCGTAGCGTTATATTTCACCTTCGCGTCTCGGGGGGAGGAACCCCCTATATACACCTACCGACTTGAAATTTCGTGTGTGATCAGTTTATCACACACAATAATCATATACCAAGTTTGAAGGCGATAGCTCTATTCCTTCGTAGCAAAATTTGTCGTCACTGAACCTGTACACTTACTACTTACTTTAATATTATTATATAGGTATATATATATATATATATATATATATATATATATATATATATATATAATATATATATATATATATATATATATATATATATATATATATATATATATAATATTTTCTATTCCTCACAAACGGGAAGTGTTGCGTAACATACACCAGAAATACAGCGTGTAAATTATCTACTGTATAGTCATAGTGTGCTGTAGTGTTCCACGGTATAGCTACTGTGTGCTGTAGTGTTCCACGGTATAGCCACTGTGCGATGTGGTGTTCCACGGTATAGCCGCTGTGTGGTGTGGTGTTCCCTGCACATATCCTCATTCAAGTTTTCTTTTTTAGTATTGGTGCTGTAGCTTTCCTTCTCTTATTCTTTTCTTGTTCTCATTCTCTTCCACTACTATTTCCTTTCTACT
Source organism: Trachelipus rathkii (assembly GCA_015478945.1). NCBI lineage: Eukaryota > Metazoa > Arthropoda > Malacostraca > Isopoda > Trachelipodidae > Trachelipus > Trachelipus rathkii. The sequence continues at coordinate 8,672 of JABUQX010129705.1, forward strand.
TTTTACTTCGCCTGCCCTCGTTACGGTGGAGAAAAACGACACTACTCCACCCTCTACCACTAAACATGTTCGTCTTCCTCCCTTTTACCCTCGCCAACCTGAACTTTGGTTCAGTTTAACTGATGCTATTTTGCATGCGGTGGGGGACGAAAAGACAAAGTTTGGGATCGTCTTGTCTTTTCTTCCTGAAGAGGTTTCTCTTCGTATTAGAGACTCTCTTCAGACCTTGACTTCCTCCTCTACCCTTATGCGGCTCTTCGTGATCTTTTGATCTCGCTCTTGGCCCCGACACAGGAAGCCAAATATGAAGAGCTGCTCCGCAACACCTTACTGGGTGATCAAAAGCCTTCTGATCTCCTAGTACAGATGTTGGCATTAGTAGGAGGTACTCTTACAGCGCAAGAGCTTGGCATCATTCGTCACCTTTCCTTGAAAAAGAAGCCAAGGAATATGCATTATTTTCTCTCCTCTCTGGACCCAGCTCTTTCTCTGCAGGAAGTTGCAGAGAGGGCAGATAGTCTTCTGCGTACATCTGAAGCTGACACCTCTTCTATTTCAGCTGCTTCTGTTTCTTCTGCGTTCCCTCCTCCCCATCCAGCTTTGCAGCCTGCTCTCCCTTCTTCTCCGTCTCTTGTGCTTCCTCGAGTTTCCTATTCTCATGTCCTTTCCGCTCCCCCTTTCCCTGCTGTCTCTTCAGTTTCTTTCCCTCTTGTTACTCATTCCGTTGCTTCTTCTTCTCCCCCGATGTTCTCTTCTTCATATCCTCCGGCTGTTTATAGTGCCTCTCCTGACCTTGTGTCCTCCAGATTTTCTACAATGGAGGCACAGCTTTCTACTTTGGAGCAGGAGATGGCGGGTGTTAAGGCAAAACTTGTCTATTTCTACAATGCTCAAGTCCCAGATGGACTCCCGTCCTCGTGGTCGTTCCACTTCAGGTCGACGTTTTTCAGACCGCTCCCCTACCCTAGGTCCTCAACAATATCCGAATGGATATTGTTTTTATCATCACCGGTTCGGCCTTCAAGCAAAGAAATGTAACTCCCCGTGCTCTTTTGCGGGAAACCAGCAAGCCAGCGGTCCATAGAGGTGGGGGATCCAGCTGGCCACTCCTCCATTTGTTCTTCTTCGTTTTCTTCGCCTCAGGACGTCCTACGCTTGTACGACAAGTCTACAAATCTTTTTTTATCGATACGGGTGCTAGCTTTTCTTTGGTGCCACGAGATTCTTCTCAGAAGTCTGCTGTTCCTCTTCCAGACCGGGCTCTTTACGCAGCAAAGTAGCATTCCTGTATATGGTGAACGTTTGTGCACCATCGACCTTTCTCTCCCCCATCAGTTCCACTGGGTGTTTTTGATGGCTGACATCTCCCAGCACATCCTATGGGCAGATTTTCTGTCTCATTTTGACCTTTTGGTTGATTTGAAGAACAGAAGATTGGTTGACGGTTCCACGGCTCTATCTTCTGCAGGTACGGTTGTTGCTTATGTTCTTAAAGGCATCTCTGCTGTTGCCCCATCCTCTGATGCCTCTCCTTTCCTGTCCATCCTGCAGAAGGATTTCCCGGCGCTGTTGAACCACTGTTCTTCGTCCTCCCCGTTTCAGCATTCGGTGCGCCACCATATAGAGACTACAGGCTCCCCCACCTTTGCTCGTGCTCGACGTCTTCCCCCCGACAAGCTCAAGGTTGCCAAGGCGGAATTGAGCACATGCTCAAATTTGGCATCGTCCGCCATTGTAAAAGTTCTTGGTCTTCCCCTCTCCATATGGTGCCAAAGGGTGTTTCGGATTGGAGGCCAGTGGGGGATTTCAAAGCCCTCAACGCTCGTAAGATTCCTGGTCGCTATCCTGTCCCTCATATCCAATCGTTCACCTCGAATCTGGCTGGGAAGACTATTTTTAGTAAGCTCGATCTTGTAAGAGCCTACCACCAGATTCCTGTAGCTGAGGAAGATATACCAAAGACTGCTATCATCACCCCTTTGAGTATACTCGCATGCCTTTTGGGCTCCGGAACGCGGCCCAGTCGTTCCAACGTTTTATAGATAGCGTCCTTAGCGCCTTCTCTTACTTAGATGACATACTCCTAGCTTCTACCTCTCACACTTAACACGAGCAGCATCTGCGTGCTGTCTTTGCCAGGTTGGATGAATGTGGGATTCGCCTCAATCCGGCAAAGTGTGTTTTTGGTGTCCCTACTCTTACTTTTCTTGGACACACCGTCTCTGCTGAGGGGATCTGTCCTCTAGCAGAGCGTGTCAAAGCGATTCGCACTTTCCCTAGGCCTGTGAATCAGAAGCAGCTTCGTCAGTACCTCGGCATGTTGAACTTTTATCACCGTTTTTTAAAGTCGGGAGCTGCCATTCTTCGTCCTCTCACCACTCTCATCCGTCCGAAACACTGAGGCAGTTCTACGAAAGTCGACTGGACTGACGAAGCACAGTCTGCTTTTGAAGCTTCTGCCACTCTCCTGGTCCACCCACAGGACTCAGCTCCGACCAGAGTTCAGGTAGATGCCTCCGATTTTGCCGTCGGAGGTGTCTTACTTCTCTCGCAAGTTACAACCTGCTGAAACACGCTACAGTGATTTCGGTAGGGAGTTACTTGCGATGTATCTCACCGTTCGTCAATTTCGCTACTTCCTGGAGGATCGTGAGTTCCACATACTTACTGATAACAAACCACTTACCTTCGATATGGTTTCCAGACACGAACGGCATTCTCCTAGGGAAGCTCATCACTTTGAATGTTTCCCAGTTCACTACCGATGTTCGTCACATTTCGGGAGTGGATAACTTCACTGCCGATGCTCTCTCTCGCACTGAAATTGATGCGATTTCAGCCTTGCCGACAATCGACTTCGAAGCTATGGCGACGTGCCAAGCTGCTGAAGATCCTGCACTTCCACAAGACTCTACTCTCAAGCTGGGGTGGCTCCAACTTCTTGGTATAGAGAAGAGACTTGTGAGATGTGTCTCAGGAATTTCCTCGACCGCTTGTGCCTTCATCGTTTCGTAAGGCTGTTTTCCTCAATCTTCACTCGCTTTCCCACCCCGGTATTGAAGAGTCACGGAAACTGGTTGCAGCTCGTTTTGTGTGGCCTGACATGAATGCCGACGAAGCGAATTGGTGTCGCACTTGCCTTCCCTGTCAACGCTCTAAGGTGCAACGTCACATCAAGGCTTCTCTAGGCACCTTCTTACATCCTAGTCCCCGTTTTGAGAGTGTCCACATTGACATCGTGGGCCCTCTTCCTCCATCTAGGGGCAAAATGTACATCCTTACGTGTACCGACCGTTTTACACGATGGACGGAGGGTATCCCTCTCTCAGTTGCCAACGCGGAATCCATATCTAACGCCTTCTTAGCTCATTGGGTTTCCCGTTTTGGTGTTCCTCTCTCTGTCACAACGGATCAAGGTCGCTTTTTCGAATCCTTCTTATGAAGAGATTTGATGCGTCTCCTGGGTTCCGAGAAGATACACACAACTTGTTTTAACCCAAAAGAGGACGGAATTTGTGGACGTTTCCACTGCCAACTCAAGGCTTCTCTCATGGCTCAGTCCAACCCAGGGCATTGGACTGATGCTCTTTCTCTCGTCATGCTTGGCATTCGATCTGCTGTTAAAGAGGATCTGCACTGTTCTACTGCTGAATTAGTGGATGGTTCTTCGCTTCGTCTTCCCGGTAATTTCTTCTCTCAGTCTTCTCTTCCTTCTACTGCTGACCAGCTTTCCTATCTTACCCGCTTGAGGCGCTGTGCTTCGTCGTGGAGACCAACTCCTTCTCGGCCACATAAGGTGCATTCTTACATCCCAAAGGATCTCTCTTCCTGCACTCATGTTTTCGTTCGACATGATTCGCATCGCACCTCTCTCCAACCTAAGTACGATGGACCCTTTCCGGTTGTGCTTAGGAAGGAGAAATTCTTTATGATCCAACGTCCCACACGCACAGAAGTCTTTTCAATCGACCGTCTTAAGTCTGCTTTCTTTGAGGCCAACCCGCTTCCTGTTCTTGATCCTGATTCTTTGCCTTTTGTTCCAATTTCTTCTCCTTCAGCTCTTTCTTTTAACATTCCTATTTCTCCTCCTGCATCTCTTCCACCTTCTCCTCCCCCTCCCCCTCCCCTTCTTCTCCCGTTCCTTCCCCTTCTTCCTCCTTCTCCTGATCCTCTTCCTTACCCTCCTCCACCTGCTTCTCCTTAGCTAACAACAATGGGACCGGCTGAGACTCCACCTAAATGGTCATCGTCAATTTTGCTTCCTACCTCTACTCCGGTTCAGGATTCTTCAGCTCCGATTCCAGCTCCGTCTCGGGCTACTCTTACTTCGGATGCAAATGTACCAACTCGCCCGATGACCCGTTCCCAAGCTGGGATTCCTGTCCAGACTACATCGAAGGCTCCTCCTAGGTTATCGAGTTGATGAAGGCATATACGAGGGCCAGCGCGCTACTTGGATTAGGGTTTCGTGCCTTGGCACTACAGGGGGTATATGTAGTGCTCGAGGTCTTGAGATCTGTATTAGCACGCAAGAACAAAACTCACGATTGCGTTACGTCCACTATATAATCTACATTGTGTTATCATGTTGATAACATGGGAAGCGTTGTTTTTACTCTGTGCAAACGCAGTCTTATGGAAGCAAGTCCTTTGCTGTGCTCTACTTATTATTGTAAAAATTATATATTTAATGACTGCTAATCATGTTATAGCCAGTTATTTTGTAACAATTAATGTGGACTCTGGAATTCATGTGTAACTCTGAAATTACTTGCCAGTTATACTGTGGATAGATTTATCTTTGATTTAAACCTGTTGCTATATCCTTTTATAGGTACAATTCAAAAGCAAGAAGTCTCGCAAGAGACTTCAATATATATATATATATATTATATATATATATAATATATATATACTATATAATATAATATATTACATATATAAATACCTGATATATATATATAGTATACCTATATAGTATATTAATATATAAGTATAATATATATAAATAGTAGTATGTATATATATATATATGGTATTATATATAGTTTATATAGTATATATAATATTGATATATTAGTTAATGGTACTCAGTGAATTAAAGCAATTATTTTTTTCGTATAAAGATCGTGATCTTCCCCTCACGAGAGAGCGAGTTCGAATCACGATCTGACTACCTGAACGGATACAAAAAAAATGCCGTCAGTAGATTTTCTGTAATATCTAATTACAGTTCATGGCATAATGAATTACAGTAATCTTAAATACCCTCGCATCACTAAAACACATAATCAACATACAACACAACAATCTATAATATAACAGAAATTCACACTCTCTTTCATGCTTCTTCTAGCATAAGAAGTTTAAGTCATTTGGATGAGAAAACACGTCAACGATAACTAGAATTTCCAAATTTGTTGCAGTATCTTTATAAACTGCAAAAACCACTCGTAGTACTCCACACGACAGTCTCGAACAAATGTGTGAATATCTAAACCAACTGAATTTTGTATTGATTAAAATAGTTCAAGGAATCTCTCGTTTCTTTTTTAACTCATAGAGGATACGGGGTCTTCTTTTCTATTGGCAAGGCTTCCAATTTTGACCAAGGTATTCTAAAATTTGTAGAATCTGTATGCAAGTGCTACTTTTTTTTTGATCGTGTAGTGTGTACTAATTTTAAGTATTTTTAATTATATTAATATAATATACAATTGACATTGTGACTTAAATTAATAGTTTATGAGTTATACTACTATATGAAAACCGTTTTTGTTTTCATTAATAGGCTTTCATGAATTTTTAATTATTTCGATCTTACCAAGTTCAATGCATGTCAAAAAGTCATCATGGAAGAGTTTACTCTTTCGAATTGAAATAAAATCAAATGGGAGTTAATTTTTTTAATTTTTTTTTTGTTTAAAACCAAATTCAACCTATTTTCTTATGGTTTAATTTTAAAAAAAAACCTTTTGGTGGCTATAACTTATTATTATTAAGAACTCGTGAAAGCAGTACTGTAGGATTCACATTTTAAACCTAGGCCCAGGTCGTTTTGTTGATATAATAATAGATGTAAATTTGAGTATTATTATTTAAAGTCTATTTTGGTTTAATTGCCCATTATTTGTAGGATATATATATATATATATATTATATATATATATATATATTCTCATATACTATAATATATATATATATATATATATAGTATATATATTATATTAATTATATATATTATATATATATATATATATATATATATATATGAAATAGCATGAGAGAAATATGACATCATTTCATAGCTCTGGTTATTTATACTATTT
>JABUQX010129706.1:0-7500 GCA_015478945.1 Trachelipus rathkii
AGAGAGATATCCGAGGGAATTTAGAGTTTCTCTCAGAAGCCGACAAAAATTTTTCTTTCAAATCATCTTCCAAAGACATCTGTGGGTACATTTTGTTGTTTCTTAACTTTTATAAAACTTAAATATAATTTAATTGAACTATTTTCTATAATCTAGGGATACTTTCTCTTTTAAAAAGGGATCAGGTAAGTTGCATTACTACTGTACTGTACTGTTGTCTGTACTGTACTATTAAATTGTATGTAGGTATAATTTAGGTGAGTTTTCAAAACTATATTGATCTATCCAAAAGATAAAAAAAAGTTGAAGAGAAAGTTTTGAATGAATAATAACATGAAAGTAAAAATAAGAAAATTACCATTTTATATATATATATATATATATATATATATAATATATATATTATATATATATATATATATATATATTATATATATATATATTATATATATATATAAATTATATTTATATATATATATATATATAATATTATATATATATATATATTATTATATATATATATATATATATATATATATATATATATATATATATTATATATATATATATATATATATATCTATATATAATATATATATATATATATATATATATATATATATATATATAAAATGCTATAAGAGCAATACGATATACTTGCAAGAACATACCGCAATATAAAGTATTCAAATATTGTGCTGCAGCATTTATCTCAAATAAAGTAATATAATAATAATAATAATAATAATAATAATAATAATAATAATAATAATAATAATAATAATAATAATAATAATAATAATAATAATAATAATAATAATAATATTCATCATTGTTATTATTATTGGTAATTTTGGAGCGTTGTCTAGTCCAAATTACAAGAAAACTATTAAAACTATAAACATTTAATGTACAAAAATGGTATCAACAAATTATTTTAAGTATTTTTTATCCATTTTCGTACATTATAAGTTTATAGTTTCAATAAAAATATAAAAAATAACGCTACGAAAATCATAACAATTATTATTCATTCCGTTGGCGTAAGGATAAAGAAACACTGTCGAAATTTATTTCAGATTATCGATACATCGATATCATTATTATTTTTTGATAATCGATTTTTTCACGATTTCAACGATTAGATTTTATAGACAAAATGTACATAAATAATTTTAAACAAAAGTTTAAAAATTTTGCAGGAACATTTTTCTTTTTTGTGTACGATGCTTTAGAAATTTTTTAAAAAATTATCACACTATATATATATATATATATATATATATATATATATATTATATATATATATATATATATATATATATATATATATATATATATATATATATATATATATATATATATATATATATATATATATATATATATATATCCCCGTTAGGTCCTTCCTAAGTTCAGGTTATAAGATTTGGTTTAAGTTCACACAGATTTACATATGTATGATTAACAAAACTTATCATAACCTGAACTAGCAAGGTCTTAAACCGAGGCCTAACCTATATGGATCGTCGATGCCGTAAGCCTAAACCTAACCTGTATGGACCAACGTTGCCGTAAAAGTAACCTAACATAGATGGTTTGAACTGTCCTATATATATATATAATATATATATATATATATAATATATATATATATATATATAATATATATATATATATATATATATATATATATATATATATATATATATATAATATATATATATATAGTATATATATAGTATATATATATATATATATTATATATATATAATAATATATAATTTCGTAAAGCTATATTTTTTATGGTATTGTCGTAAAAAAAATTGGTTTTTGCAAAAATTATTTAATTTTTTATTTATTTTTTGGCTGAATATTCATACAATGAATAGTAAAAAATTTATCGATTATCGAAAAAAATAATAAATGATATCCAAACCATCATAATCAGGAAAAAACATCGATAGTGTTGTCGCTAAACGAATGACTAAATTTTTATAGTTTTTATACAGTCTTTTGTGTAAAGTTGGACTAGGCAACGTTTCTTCCCCACTTATTAATTATTATTATTATTATATTATTATATTATTTAACTGAATAACACTTTGCAATGAAATTGCACATCGTAATTTTTATAAAAAGCGATGGAGCCATCCTGTGGCCATCGATAGAAAAAACGAAAACTCGGCCGCCTATTTTATACTATAAATATGTGTATTTGCATGTGAAATTTAGCTAACAAATTTAGTCAATGTGTATTAACTGTGGTTTTTTAAGAAAAATTTGTATACCTATTTTTGTGATTATTATTGCTAATTTTATTTAGTTAAGTATTGGACCTAAGGTCAGTGTTTGATATTTTAACCCTAAAGCTAGAGTAGTTAAGAGTTATCTGTATACTGTGTTTTGCATTGAGGGGTTCGCCTATCGCCTCTCCAACAATACAAGCGATAAAATCGTCTGGGATGCTAACATCCTTACAGACGACTCCGAACCCGGAAACAATACCTAGTCCTTTTTGTTTATTTGTTTAGTTGTCAAAGGAACCTTAGGAACCTCCTAGGGGTCTGTCAATTTTTGTGGTGTTGTTTTTGATGTGAGCCGTAACAACCTAGTTACGTGCTCTCCTTGAGACAGACTTGTTCGGCAGTTCTTCTACTATATTTCTTTAGTTATCAAATTAGTGTTGTGTATATAACTACAGTCATTACTAATTGTTATATTAATTTTGTGAATAATGTAAATTAAATTACGATTTATCAGAGCCATAGGCTTAAGGTTAGGCCTAATTATAATTTTAAGCCTAGTTACCTAGCTATGCCTAGAGATTTAAGTTCGTTTAAATTTTTAACTTGTTTTAAGATATTAGTTTATTTCATTTTAGGCTTCAATGATATTTAGTAAACTGTAGTTGGTAAAATAATAGGTACAAGTTAGTAAAGTTAATAATAACTTAAGTATGTATGTGGAACTGTGAAAGGTGAATATGTGAATAGCTGCCCTGTTTGTATTTTGAATGCAGAGAATGTGTTGTCAAGGAAGGAGATTGCAAGGCTGAGTGAGAATGTGAATGAATTGAATGATTTGGTATTTATGTTGAGAAAAGCGGGAAGTGTTAGAAAAAAAGCTAGTTGGGATGTTGAGGCGAGGAGGGAGTGGGATATACGGGTAGAGAGGACTAATGTTTCACCTAGTCAGGAATATGAGAGGCTAAAGTAGTAGTTAATAGATCTGCCGATGAATGGAGAGTTATAGATAATAGAAATAAGATTAAGATCTCGAAAGTCAATCTGCCTGTGACTTGCAATAACAGGTTTGACCGTCTTCGAGATTTGGAGGGATCAGAGTGGGCCAATAGTAATGTTGAGTTTTCTAAAGGAAAGGCTGAGGTACTGCTAATTGGAGATTCTATAATAAGATACCTAGATAGGACTTTTCAAAATACGGATAGAAACAAAAGATTGAGAGTATGTTATCCAGGTGCCAGAGTGAGTGATATCGTGGATAGGATAGATAGAGAGATTAAGTTTACAAATGTTGATTCAAATGTGATTGTGAATGTGGGTACAAATGACATAGGACATAGGTCTGAAAAATTAATAGCAGATTATAGGAGGTTGATTCAGAAGATGAAGCAAGTGGAAGAAGGTGCAGAATTTCTGGGATTTTACCTAGGTTAGGAGCTGGTCAGAAATGGGGAAGTAGGCCTTTAGGTGTAAATAAAAGGGTTAGGAAATTATGTTTTTCAGAAAATATTAGGTTTTTAGATTTGTGGAGTGAATTTCTGGAGAAAGATCTTTCTACAGTAGACAGAGTTCATTTGAGTCGTAAAGGTGTTGAGTTTTTCAGTACCAATTTGGAGACTTGTCTATCAAAAAACTAGGTAAAGTTAGGGGTTGATGGGCTAAATCTTGATATGAATAATTATATCAATGGTAACTATAATAATGGTGAGATAAATAAAACTAGCGTTGTTACAAGCTTAAATAAAAACGATAGCAATACAAGTAACAGCATTTCTAATATCAAATGCTTCTACACAAATGCTCATAGTCTTAGAAATAAAAAAGATGAGCTGATTAGTTATAACATAAAGGAGAAGCTAGACATTATTTGCATAACGGAAGCTTGAGTTAATGAAGAGTTGTATGGAGAGTGGAGACTCCTTTCAGGAATATGAAATAGATGGATATTCACTTTATTTATACCAGCGTAAAGAAAAGAACGGTTGTGGTGTGGCGCCTTATGTTAAAAGCAATATTCAATCTGTGTTAATGACTGACATAAAAACTAATCGAGATTTTGAATCTGTGTGGGTAGACATCCTTATGTACAATATAGGGGCATTTTAAAGACCCACTGGCCAGTCAAGAATTAGACGTGGAAATGGTAAAAGAAATAGAGACAGCATTTCAGAATAAAGAAAAAGGTATAGTCATAATGGATTATTTTAATTTTCCTGGCATTCAATGGGATTCCTTGTCTAATATGGACCATAGTAGTTCTGTATTTATAAATTGTATACTAGACAACTCTTTAAGCCAGATGGTAAATGAACCTACAAGACACGATGCACTGTTAGACTTAATATTAACTAACGATAAAAGTATAGTGGATGAGCTTAGAGTTGGGGAGAATTTAGGAATTAGTGACCATAATATAATTAGATTTAACATGAATGTGATATCTGGGCCCAAATTGCAAGTTAATAAGGAAAAGATCTTAGATTTCCGAAATGGAGATCTTACCAAATTTCGAGACATGCTTAGTATAATTGACTGGAATAAAGAGTTTAAAGAACAAAACTGTTTTATCATGTGGGAAAATTTTAAGATAATTTTGATGAACATTCAGTCAGTATGTTTTAAAGATAAAGCCATTAGGTGGCGAACCTGTTTGGTGGAATAGAGAGAAAAGAGAGAAAATCAACGAGAAGCGCAGATGTTTTAAAATAATCAAGGGTAGTAATAGGGAAGACGATTTAGAAAATTAAGGGAAAAATAGAAATGAACTTAACCAGTCAATAAGAAAGGCAAAGAGAGAGGCAGAAATTAATTTAGCAAGAAAGAGTAATAAAGACCTGAAGAAGTTTTTAGCTTTTATAAATTTAAAAGTAAGAATAGGTCAATTGGTCCAATTAAAACTAATGAAAATTTAGTGAGCCCAGATAAGGAGTAGGTCAACATTTTCAATGCTTATTTTGCGTCAATGCTTACTGAGGAAAGATTGGATAATAGTTTGGAGACTAATAGTTCTGGTATAAATGTAATAAAAAGACTTACAGAATTTTTGAAATTCTAAGTAAAAGATAATTAAATCTTTACTGGATCCATATTTGACCCAAGTAAGCTGCAAGTCCTAAAGTGGTATATATGTAGAATTCTTGAAGGAGGGTAGTGCAAGCATTGCAAAGGCACTGTAATTTGATTTTTAAGCATATCTAATAACATTAGTGAAGTACCAAGATGACTGGAAACAGCAAATATGTTTGTGGGCGCTAATTTATAAGGAAGGTAGTAAGGAAAATTTGGGAAATTAAATAGCCAGTTATTCTTAACATTTTGCAAAATTTACTGAAAGGTCATATAGAGAAATATTTGGATGACAAAAAATATTGTATGACTCCCAGCATGGTTTTAGAAAGAGTAGTAATGTCCAGACAATACCTTTTTAGAATTTATGAATACATTACAGACTGCATTGAAGGGGAGATCCAGTTGATATTATATATTATATATAATCTATATATATATATAATATATATTATATTATATATATATATATATATATATATATTAATATATAATATATTAATATATATATATATATATATATATAATAATATATATATTATATATATATATATATTATATGATATATATATATATATAATAATTATATATATATATATATATATATATTTTATATATATATATAGCTTTTGATAAGGTTCCCACATAAGGCGATGAAGAAGATTATTGTAATGTGGTAAGGTGATGGCAGCATGTGGATTAAAGTGGTTGTGGATAGAAAACAGTGTGTACAACTAAATGGCAATGTATCATGGGAAAGTGAAAGAGTAGTGTCCCATAGGGTTCAGTGCTGGGGCCACAATTGTTCCTCATATATATAAATGACTTAGATCAGGGACTTAATTGTAAGATTTCTAAGTTTGCAGATGATACCAAGTGGCTACTCAGTAAGGAATAGTGATGGAGTAATAAACCTTTTTAAATTATCTTGAATTAAACTTTTGGGTGGCAGATAAGTGGCAAATGAATTTAATAGTAAAAAGTATAAGGTTCTTCACCTAGTTTACTCAAATAAGAGTTTTATTATATGCGGATGATTTGGTTCTGTGTGGCGAATCTGAGGAAAGAAGTTTGAGAGGATTGGTAGAGAGATTTGGCAAGGGTATGTAAAAGGAGGGGTTTGAAAGTAAACGTTAGATAAGAGTAAGGTTATGGTTGTGAGTGAGGACAGTCCTCAGTGTGAAGTTATGTTAGATGATGAGCAGCTGAAGCAAGTGTCTGAGTTTAAATATTTAGGGTATGTGTTGGATGAGAAGGGAACGGATGATGTGCAAGAGTGTAGTAGGAAAGTTGTGAATGGCAGGAAGTTCTGGTGCAATAAATCGTTGGTGAATGTCAAAGGATCTAAGTCTTGAGTGCGCTATAGTGCTTTACATGAGGGTATGTTGTTTAATAATAATGATAATGTATGGTAGTGAAGGACAGACTATGGTCTGGAAATAAGGAAGTATAATCTAAAGTTCAATGTTGTTCAGATGGACAATCTTAAGGGGCATGCTATGGTTATAAAAAGAAATTAATAAAATGAGAATGAACGTATTAGAGAGCTTGTGTGGTGTGAAGAAAAGGGGTAAATGAGAGTATATTGAAATGAAAAGTATGTTGAGATGGTTTGGTCATGTGGAAAGGATGAATGATAGTCGGTTTTGGTTAAGCGGATGTATAGTGGAGAGTGTGTTGGAAACCGACCGCTGGAGACCGAAGAGAAATTGGATTGAGTCGGTGAACGAAAGTCTGAAGAAGAAATGTGGAGTTTGGCAGAGGCGAGAAATAAAGGTGGCCATGATAGGAGGAATGGCGGGGTTTTGCATGGGGGTATGGTGTGGCCCACCCTGGACCAAGGAATGAACCCTTAACACTGACGATTTACCCATAGTGAGGGTCGTCGCGGTCCCATGAAGCTCTGGGGTGATTTTCTGTTTGTGACGAGTTCTCGACTAATTAATGGTAACAGAGGGGGCGGTAAAGGCCTGGGCTTTTCCTTCGAACTTTTGTCATATTCTTCCTATCTGATTTCTTTTCGATGCATGACACGCACCTTACCCAGTCTTGGGGAAAAGAGGAAGATAAAGAAAGAAAAGAAAGAAAGAGGTTTTAAACTACTGATATGTTTAATGGGGATTGGCTTGAGTCACTGTGGACCAAGAAAAAGATTTAGGTTGATTATAGTAGTGAAGACTATGGTCTG
>JABUQX010129706.1:12500-38249 GCA_015478945.1 Trachelipus rathkii
CATGTTAGATGGAGAGCAGTTGGAACAAGTATCTGAGTTTAAATATTTAGGATATATGTTTGATGAAAAGAGAACTGATGATGCAAAGTGTAGTAGGAAAGTAGTGAATGATAGGAAAAAGATTGGTGCAATTAAACCCTTGGTGAATGTGAAGGGATTAAGTCTCGAGTGCTCTAGTTTGAATGAGGGTATGTTGTTACCTGTGTTAATGTAAAGTAGTGAAACTATGGTCAGGAATAAGAGGTATAGATCTAAGGTATAATGTATTCAGATGGAAAATCTTATGGGCGTGTTAGGTGTGAGAATGAATAAAATGAAAAATGAACGCATTAAGATGTGTAGTGTGAAAAAAGGCATAAATGAGAGAATAAAAACGAGGGTACATTGAGATAGTTCGGGCATGTAGGAAGGATGGATGATAGTCGGTTGGTTAATCAGATTGTATAGTGGTGAGTGTGCTGGGAATCGACCGGTGGAGATACCGAAGAAAGAGTGGATTGAGTTAGTTAAGGAATGCCTGAAGGAGAGGAATGAAAGTTTTACCGAGGAGAGAAAAAGGTGCATACTAGGAGAGAATGGTGAGGTTTTGTGAGGGGGGAATGGGGGAATGGTTATGGGCCTGGCCCAGTAGATGAAAACCACATTGACGAGATAACTCAGTAAGAGTCCGTCTCAGTCTCGTGAAGCCCCAGGGTGGATTTTTCTGGCTGTGAGGAATTCTCACTTAAGGCAATAAAGGGGATTGTAAGGATGGGGCTTTCTTTTTGACTTGCGTTAAGTTCTTCTACTACTTTCCTATTTCCAGCGTATGCTATGCACCTCACCCCAATCTGGGGAAAGGAGAAATAATAATAATAATAATAATAATAATAATAATAATAATAATAATAATAATAATAATAATAATAATAATAATAATAATAATAATAATAATAATAATAATAATAATAATAATAATAATAATAAAAATATAATAATATAATAATAATAATAATAATAATAATAATAATAATAATAATAATAATAATAATAAATAATAATAATAATAATAATAATAATAATAATAATAAATAATATATATAATAATAATAATAAATAATAAATATATAATATATATAATATATATTATATTAATTTTTATATATATATATTATATATATTATTATATATTATATATATATAATATTTATATATATATAAGGTGTATATATATATATATATATATATATATATATATATTATTATATATAAACAGAAATATTTTTATATATTATATATATATTAATATATATATATTTAATATAAATATATATATATATATATATAATATATATATATATATTATATATATATATATATATATCTTATATTATTATTATTATTATTATTATTTTATTATGATTATTATTATTAGTATTATTATTGAATTTATTATTTATTATTATTATTATTACCATTATTAATTTATTATTACTAGTATTAATTATTATGAGTAATTGGTAATTATTATTATTATTATATTTATTATTATTATTATTATTATTATTATATTATTATTATTTTATTAATTATTATTATTAATTAACCTCCTTCTTTTCCCCCAAGACTGGGGGTAAGATGTGTGACATGCATCGGAAAAGAGAAGTAGTAGAAGAATATGACAAGTCGAAAAGAAAGCCCAGCATTAAAGCCCCCTCTTATACCGATTAGGAGAACTCACGCAGTCAGAAAATCCCCCTAGAGCTTCACGGAACCGCGACGGACCCTCACCATGGCATAATCGTCAGTGTAAGGGTTCATCCCGTGGCCCAGGTGGGCCACAAACCATACCCCCTCACAAAACCCCTCCATTCACTCCTATTATGCACCTTTATTCTCGCCTCTGCTAAACTCACATATCTCCCCTTCAGACATTCGTTTCCTGACTCAATTCACTTTCTCATCGGTTCTCCCAGCCCAGTCGCATTTCCCAGCCCACACACTCACGCACTATTTATATCCGCTTAACAAACCGACTGTCATTTACCTTTCCAACATGGCAAACCATTTACTCAAAAGTACTTTCATTTTATTTTCTCATTTATCACCCCTTTCTTTCACACACATAACTCTCTAATACGTTCATTCCCAATTTTATCAATTCTTTTCACACCTAACACGCCCCTAAGATTGCCCATCTGAAACACGTCGGAACTTTAAGATTCTATACCTTCTTATTTCAGACGCATATGTCGCACTACTATACATTACACAGGTAACAACATCCCTCATATAAGACCCTAGCCGCATCAAGACTTAGTAATTAAATATATATATATATATATATATATATATACTATATCATATTATATATATAAATATATATATATATAATATATATATTATATACTATATATATATATATATTATATAATATATATATATATATATATATATATATATATTCAAAATTTCTTACCTTAATGGGAGAAAGAGCTGCTGCCGTTCCTGATGAAACTATAGAATTCCGGGTGGATGGAGTAGTGCCTTCAAGAACATGTAAGTAAACACAGAGCACCCTCAATATGTGTTGTAATAAACAATCTACCGGCATAGCCAAGCTAATAATAATAATAAAAATAATAATAATAATAATAATAATAATAATAATAATAATAATAATAATAATAATAATAATAATAATAATAATAATAATAATAATAATAATAATAATATTTCCAATAAAAGAGCTCTTTTATCTGTTGGTCAGATCACATTTTTAAAGAAAATAATCATCATCAAGAACACAAAGATCTTAACTACACATCTACAACAAACATTAACAGAAATGTCATAGACTGGCAAAGAGAATTTATCCAATATAGGTCATATATTACAATATTATTTCGTCTTTTTCCCTTTTTAAGTTTTCGTTCCTTTTCTGAAATTTTTGTTAAAAAAAAAAAAAAAAAAAAAAAAAAAAACTGACTTAGAACAGCAGTTTCTCTTTGCTACTCGCTTTTCATATCCCTTTAAATGTCAACTGTAATGGTTCAAATTTCCTTTTTCTCTAGTCCCACCCGTAGACTTTCCCCTTCACCCACCGTTTCTTCTAATCTCTTTATTGACTCACTTAACTTATTTTTTCTTAACACTACACACTAATTTTCTCTCTATCTCTACCATTACTCCATCAGTTATGCAAACATTCCTTTTTTTTTTTAAACCCTCCTTAAAACTATAACATCCACGACCAATTCACATTTAAAACAAAAAAAAAAAAAAAAAAATTTAAATAACATTTTTAAAAAATGTTTACTTAAAATCTTTTAAAGAAAATTTTATTGATCAAGTCTGCTACAGACTAAGTATTTTTTTAATTCTTAATTGAAATCATGAATAAATAATATTTTATCCATTGATAATTGAAGCAAAAAAAAATGCCTAAAAATATTTTCTCATTTATTAAAGATTTCCTTCCTCTACCAAAATATCTTACTTCTTTGAGGGTTTAAATGCAAATCTTTAGTAAGATTCCATATTTATCCTCCATATGGCAAAATAGATCTTTCACACTTAATAAGAACTACCATCACCATCAACAAAACCAATTTTAAATATTCCAGGACCTCAATCTTTTAAAAATAAATCACACCTTTATAGCTTAATATTCCCACTTGTTCACTTGCTAGAACTTAAAAAAAGACACAATAGGAAAATAATAATTTACGGTCTTAACAATATTTATGAAGGATACGTTACCTTGGGATGCCCTAAAAAACTCATGGCTTTCTTTTAATCTTCGATTATCTGGTAAATTTCTCTGCTTCATACATAGAACTGCTCGACCTTAACAAAATTTATTAAAATTGTCTAAACAATTGAGTGAATATTTATTATTATAAATTTTTAATACAAATAATCATATAAAAAGTGCCATAATATTACAAATAAATTATTATTATTATTATTATTATTATTATTATTATTATTATTATTATTATTATTATTATTATTATTATTATTATTATTATTATTATTATTATTATTATTATTATTATTTATTATTATAATTATATATTATTATTATTTTATGATTATTTATTAATTATTATTATTATTATTATTATTATTAATTATTATTATTAATTATTATTATTATTATTATTATTATTATTATTATTTATTATTTTATAATTATTTATTATTATTCCATCTTCCCCTCTTTTCTCCCCAAGACAGGGGTAAGGTGCGTGACATTGCATCGGAAAGAAAAGCAAGTAGAAGAAGAAAAAAATATAAAAATGAGGTTAAAAAAAAACAAAAGTCGAAAAGAAAGCCCAGCTTTACCACCCACTCTGTACCATTTAATTAGTGAGAGCTCGTCGCAATCAGAAAATCCACAATAGAGCTTCACGGGACCCGACGACGGACCCTCACTATGGTGGCATATTCGTCAAGGTTCGTAGGGTTCATCCCCTGGCACAGGTGGGACCACAACCATACCCCCCTCCCCACAAAACCGTCCATTCACATTATTATTATGGTACCTTTATTCTCGCCCTCTGCCCAAATCTACATCTTCTCTCCTTCAGACATTTCGGTTACAACTGACTCAATCCACTTTTTCTTCGGTCTCCCAGCCGGTCGATTCCCAGCAGGCGATTCCCAACGCACTAACCACTATACATCCGCTTAACCAACCGACTGTCATTCATTCTTTCCACATGACCAACCATCTCAACGTACTCTTCCATTTAATTCTCTCAATTTACCCGCTTTTTCTTTCTACACCACATCACTCTCTTATACTGTTCATATCCATCAATTTTATATCATTCTTTTCCCCACACCTAACACGCCCTAAATTGTCATCTGAACACATTGAAACTTTAAGATTAATCCTCTTATTCCCAGAACCATAGTTTCACTACTGATACATTAACACAGGTACACAACATACCAATCAATATTAATACCCTACTGCGCACGTCAATAGACTTAGTTCCTTTTACGTGTCCCCAACGATGTTTTGCACCAGCCACCATTCCGCTATTCACAACTTTCCTACTACACTCTGCCTCAATCCCATCCCTTTTCATCCAACAATATCCTAAAAATATTTAAACTCAGACCACTTGTTTCCAGCTGCTCACCATCTAACATAACATTACAGACCGAGGACTGTCCTCACTCCCAACCATAACCTTACTCTTATCTAGTTTACTTTCAACTCCTCCTTTTACCACACGCCCTGCCAGATCTCTCTACCAATCCTCTCAATCTTCTTATCAGAATCAACCACACCAAACGCAAATCAATCCGCCATATAATAGTTAGGGCAACCCTCCACTCACCTATATTCTCCATATTCTAACCACATTTCCCTGCCACCTTATACCATCTCTAATTTTCTTTCATTAAACCCCACCATCCATATACAAATTGAATAACGCAAGAGAAAACAGACATAACTCATTCCTGCCTCACTCCGCTATTAATATTAACCAATCACTTTTGACAACATTTTATTCCTTACACACGCTCACACTATCATCCCATCATACATACTTTTGGATTCATTCAGAAAACGCTCCACCAACAACCATATATTACTAACACCTGCCATAGAACTTCCCTTTTAAAATCATCCTACTCATACGCCTGTTTTGCAAATCCCATAAAACCTAGAATACAATTTATTCTTCTTCTCCCTCATTTTCTCAGTCATTTGTTTCAATGTAAAGATTTGATTATTATTATTTGATTATTATTATTATTAATTATTATTATTATTATTAATAATTTTTATTATATATTAATTATTAATTGATTATTATTATTTTTAATTATTATTATTATTATTATTATTATTATTATTATTATTATTATTATTATTATTATTATTATTATTATTATTATTATTATTATTATTATTATTATACAAATTAAAAGAAAGGAATCTTCTGTAGTTCTCTCAACTTTAGCAGAAAGTAAATAGTAAGTGATGGGTCATGTGATTTAAGGAAGAGAACATAAGATAGAATTAGACAATACAAATGAATTCACATTTATGCTGAAAAGTGCTTACCAAGAATTTGAATGAAACTGGGGTAATAAATGAACGATCAACTAGTAAAGAGTAACAAAACTTAATTGTAGCAACAGGGAATGGTAAGATAGGATAACTATGGAACATGATGATGGAGAGATATTCCTTCAACATGTGGAAAATTTAGGTAAAACTAATTTTGATTCTTTGGGAGTTTGATGAATAGATTAGGGCCAGACAATCATTTAATTAAATAAGAACCTGAAAACTCAAGAGTATATTCCACTCCTAATCTCGTATGAGGTTAAGCCGGTTGTCAAAGGAATTAAGAATAATAAAGCCCCAAAATAAGAGCTACTGGTAGATACAAAAAGGCTAGAGAGAAACTCATTAAGTGCTTAAAAGAACGTGGTAGATAAAAGAACTTTACATGAATTTGTGCTGGAAGAGAAACTTAGAAATAAATCTAAAAGGAGTGTAGTGTTAAAGTGCAATAATACCGAATGAATATGAGACAAGGACATGTAACATAAAAGAAATGATGAAATGCTTTGAAAAAATATGGACACTGAGATAATAATGAGGAAGATCTTTGGATATGGGAATATTATAATGGTGTGAAGTTTCACAGAAAAGACATCGACGTAGCCAAAAAAACGGAAACTAAAGGAAAGAAAGTCAAAAAAGAATTTGGTGAATGGAATGCAGAATGAAAAATTTCCCTTTAGACAGTGGCGTCGATTGATTGTGTGACAAAATGAAAAAAAAAAAAAATTAATAAGTAGGCTGAACAAAGAAAAAATAAGCAGAATTTTACAATAAACAGATTAGAAGGCTGAGGATTAAATGAAATGAGGTCAGAAACAATTATAAAAACCTCAAAAACCTAAATTTGACAAGTATCATTTAATAGTTAAAAAAGACAGTGTACTGTTTCTTTTTCTACCAGATATATTTCATACGTCCAAAACTGCACAACATAGCATAAATAAGCTTAAAAAAACAATTGTAGCATTATCAATCAAGTAAAGAAAAAAATTAACAAACTAAGATAAACAATGTTTTACAAACCTGCTAACACAGTTAGCAACAAATATTTTAGTATAACACTGATGCTGAGCATTACAGATCTCCTGATAGTAGTTGCTTCAACTATTTAATAATTGCCAGAAAGCAAGTGTCACAAAGTCCAGTGTGCTTTCCCTCTCACCACTAAAATATTGAAAAATATGAATAAGTATAATTATAATAATAGAAAATAATATATAATATATATATTACTATTTATATAATAATATATAATATATCTATATATATATAATATTATATATATATAATATTATATATATATATATATAATATATATATATATATATATATATTATATACTAATATATATATATATATATATATATATATATATATATATATATATATATATTATATATATATATATATATTATATATATATATTATATTTTTATATATATAATATATAGATCGATATATATATATAATATATATATATATATATATATATATATATATATATATATATATATATATATATATATATATATATATATATGATTTAGTTGCAGGTATGTTGTGGACCTCTACTCGATAGGGGGCCTTGCTAATTTAGTATCTGTATCAGTTCATACTTGGTATGTACGTTAATTTCATTTTGTTTTTTGTTTTCTCTTTTTCTTAGGACTGGCTCCAAGTAATGATTTAATTTTGATTTTGATTAATGAGGAATATTCATGTGGATATATTAATTGAATATATATTGTTTTTAATAATTGGAATAATAATCTTCGATAAACATATTGTGTTGAAAGAAACACAACTGAAAGAAAGAGCAGTATTCGTTTCGTATTTGTTATGTTATATGCATGTATTCAAAATTCAGACTCACAACGTAAAGAGGAGGTCAATTCAAAAACTTTCCCTGACTTTGCTATCTTTGTCTATTTCTCTTACTTGATATTCTATCTTTATAATTCCTTTACTTCCTACTTGAAAGTAACAAGAGGGTGTAATATTCAGAATTAAGAGGTAATTATTTTGGTCAATTGTTTGCCTTAAAATTAATGTTTTAAAAAATAACTTACTTGTCTTATAAACATTTGATATCTCATTGTCATTGTAAATCTTATTAATATCTCAATTTTAAATCATTATATATATATATATATATATATATATATATATAATATATATATAAAAATTATATATATATATATATATATATATATATATATAAGATATTATATATATATATATATAATATATATATATTATATAATATCTATATATAAATATTATATATCTTTTTTTATATATATATTATATATATATATATATATATATATATATATATATATATATATATATATATATATATATATTATATATATATATATATATATATATATATATATATATAATAATTCATAGTCCAAAAATCAATGTAATATCATCATCACACTATTCAAAAAAAATTAGCCACAAACCCAAAATACCCACTGATAGACAAATAATAATTAAACGACTTAAAACCACTCTCCTAACTGATTTAACACAACATATTCTGAAAGACTTTAGAAAAAAATCCTCCCCTTCTTGCACCATTCTAATTGCAATAGATTATCAACAAGACATTCGATACAGTCGCCTGACATATTTTAACAGATTAAATATTAAATATTAACATCCCACTAAAGAAGAAAAATAGTAGCAAACTTATTATCAGGATGCACAGCTAAAGCTATACAAGGATGACACTTTTCCCATACATAAAAACTATATAATGGCGTCCCCCAAGGGAGACATTCTCTCACCTACACTTTTTAATCTCTTTATGCACGACCTACCAACCCCTGCCCCCACCTTATGTAAAAATTACTGGCTATGCTGGTGACCAAACCATTACCACTCAACACCTCTCCATAATTACAGCGCTCACAGAAGTACAACATTATATAGCACAAATGGAACAGATGCTGACATTAAATAGAATGTCAGACTCACCCCAAAAATCCTCTATTACATTATTCACACCAGATAAAAGAGAATCACATAAACATCCAACAATTCATCTTTTAAATAATACTACTTTTAAATAGAAAACGAATCATCTTAGGATTCACATTCGCCCTCCACAGAAACAACAACACATCCAAAGCCTCAAGTAAGCTAAATTCTCTGGACATTAACAGGAACTAACTTTGACCAACATAAAGAAATAAACTCTATAGTATACAGACAATATCTTCGCCCCTTTTTAAACTACTCATCGCCCAACTCGGCTCCCACAATATCAAAATCTAACATTCATAAATTGCAAGTAGTCATAAATAAAGCGCTTAAGATAATAACTGTTTGTCTCCTCACCACATCTAAACATCACCTTCAAACTGAAACAAAAAATCCTACCAATAGAGGCCCATCTCAACATGATGTCAATTCTATAGCAAATCACTGTCAACAGATAACCCCCTAAACCAAACACTGCAACAACCCCCTCTACCTAGAAATAAAAAAGCTACAACAAATACTATTCTACTATATACAACAATCGAGTTTTTGAGACATTGAAAACAACCTTATTCTCAATGAAATAATTAGAAATTCGAGAAAGATCAGAGCCAAATTGGTCCAAGGACGTCCTTCCATCGTGAGCTAATTATTGTTGGGACGGAAGTCTATCAAAATGAAAGGAGTAATGAATGGCGGAGTCATTGGCATAGGAGTGGATAGGTGATGAAGTAATAGAGAGAAAGTCATTAATGAAAAATAGAAAGAGAGTTGGGGATATAAGAGAACCTTGAGGAACACCACTATTTATAGATTTGAAGGATAATGGTGGCCGCGTACAACAGCCACAGTAAACGACCGGAAAGGAAATCAGAGATGGATAGATAACCAGTAAGAGAGTTTAGAAATAAATACTTTGTGCCAGACTCAATCGAAGCCTTTCAGTACGCAAATCGCCACAGAGAAAGATTCGCCCACATGCAGCAGGGAAGAGGACCGAGGAATCAGACAGAAGCTCACAGGTAGAGATAAGCCAAGAAAGTCATACTCGGGCTATCAGAAATAAGACAGAAGAACTGTAGATGTTTCCAAATCATCTTAACAATAAATTCGGAAAATTTTAGAGAAAGACGATAGGATGATAGTTGGAAGGCTGAGATGGACTTCCCTTTTTCAACACGAACTAAATGAGCGCACGTTTGCAGCAAGAAAGGAAGGTCGAAGAAGAGAGACACACACAGAATAGTTTACCAAGGCAGATGCAAGCTCGGAGAACGAATTTTCAGAAAACAGGAGGAATGACTAACCGAAGCCTCTGGCAGTGAAGCCCACGTATATAAGAAAACAACATCTTAGAAGAAACACAACATTACACAAATGAGTTGCGATATAACACCACCCAAGGTGAAACAGGCCAACAATGTTTGAAGATTCTGTTTCAGCGAAGGCAACAGCAGCCGGTCAGCCGACCAGAAATATCATGACACACAGATTTGACAATTCAGCTGGTAGATTGACAGGATAGTTTGAGCAATAAAGTGTTAGGTCTGAGTGTCCCAAACAGACACGAGAAATATGATTAAATGTTTTTTGACAGAAAAATTATGAAAGAGAACCATAAGAGGGGACAGAGTAGGGTTTAGTGTGAGAACGCTCAAACACCTGCGTTTCGGTTAAGCAGCAGAGTGTTTACAAGAGAGGCGATGTTAGCCAAAGTGGAAATTAGATTTAAGACCACGAAGGTGTCAGCTTATAAAGAAAGAAGACCGTGACATCAGAAAAGTGCCTGATAATTTCAAAGATGGCAAGAACTCTGACCACCTAAGTCGAACCTCCTGGTCCTAGAAGAAATGTTGTTATTGTTGTTTGCTTCTTTTAGTCATGTATAGGGACCCATCAATGTTTACAAAGAACCAAGCCATACTGAGCAGAAAAATTCTACTATCATAGTAGGGTCCTGGTATGTACAGATGCTGAATGTCAGGGAAAATTTAAATGGTGAAATGAAGACTAGTCTGGGTGCTGGAAGCACAAAATTATATCCTTACATTATAAATAGTCCTAATGAGTTACAACAAAATCTCATAGTCAGTAAAGAACATGCTTCTGAGGAGATACAAGAAAGAATGCTTACCAAAGTAAAAGATCGATATATGATAAATCTTTGGGAAGCGGCCCAAGAACCAGCAGTAAGAAATAATATCATAATAGGTATACTGGAGATAATCATCAAAGATAGAAATATGATTGTGGGTATATGATTATGTATTTTTGTGAGATGAACAGGTCCTGTTGATATAGAGCACACCAGACCGATATATGTGCACCAGAGCAAAAAGCATCGCCCTTCGTAAGCGCTCACCAGGGAAGACACCAATATCCATGTATATTTGTTGTTCCTGCTGATATCGTCGTTCAGCGTTTATTACCAAAGATCGCCTTTGTTGGAGAGGTGATAGTACCAGTTATGGGAGGCCATCTGTCGAATACGCAGCAACCCGGATGCTCAGAACAGTTCAAACAGCAGGTGGCCATTTTTCCCTCTCTATCGGCGATTTAATTGCCAGTTACCCTTCACTGTTAGAGAGGGGTTCAGCATAAAGAGCTGTTTCTTACGGAGTGGAGCATAGGTGCATCAAGAACAAGAAATGCTCATTGTTTAGTTTTAAGCGCCTGAGGAAAGTGATGAGTTAACCAATAGCCATGAGTGGTCTTGAAGTGATTGAATTAAAAAGGCAATCAGCAGCCATTAATTCTGAAAATGAGCAGAGGAGGGATTATAGGTTGCGGTCAGAAGACAGCAGATGAGCCCAATACTATCTGTTGGTAGTTTGTCACAAACACTGGAGAACGCCACCAAAGACCATGAAATAGTAGACACAACGATGCTTTTTAAACATAAGGCAGCAAGGTGGCTAGATTTGAGAGAAATGTCAAAATGGGCGACAGCTACAAAGTGTTTCTTCGCCATATATTATGGCAGCACCTTGCAAAGATGTTGAAGAAAAATAAGGATGTGAACCGTTGCAAATGTCAGTAATACAGATTTATATTCTTGTATGATCTGTGTTTGATTGATGGTATTAGTTTGAAACAAAGAAACTAGCACATGGTAATCCCTTCAAAGAAAGAAGGATATTTATTGTGATTTCTAACATCAAGGTCGTCTGACACATGATCGGAAGGCCTGTAGAGTGCTATCTCTGCTTTGGATGGGAATAGGTGCAAAGTAGTGTGGTTGTCTTGAACTATAAAAATGATTACACAGTTTAGTCAAGTATTAGACGGACTTAGCTGAGGCATAGACGTAAAGAAAGACTTATATCAAGCCTCAAGACCCTTATGTTAGACATAACATACTCAAGCATCATGGCCAAGTAAGTTTTATGAGTTAATATGCAGCAAGTGCTAGTAGGTGTCATCTGAATGAGTCCCAAAGAACTGACTTGAAGTTACAGGATGTAATAACCATAGCAGAAGAAGCCCTGCCTGAGTGAAGCTGGTGTTCTTCTGATTCCCTTTTTTCTTAAAAAGCACTGCTGAGGTTTTGTTGGGAGAGAAGGGAGCCATGGGAGTTACCCCATTGTGAAATATTCTCATTAGCTAGTTGAAGTTGCCGGATCACAGAAAAGGCAATCTAGGTGCCAGCTACATAAATGCAAGGTCATCAAACATAGAGAGAAAACTTGACCGTCGATAATACATTGTAATATACACACACAATAATAATAATAATAATACGCTGCATTAATAATAATAATAATAATATAATAATATAATAATATAATAATATAATAATATAATAATATAATAATATAATAATATTATAATATTATAATATTATAATATTATATTATAATATTATAATATTATAATATTATAATATTATAATAATAATAATAATAATAATAATAATAATAATAATAATAATAATTTTAATAGAAATACAATAATACACACACACACACACACAATAATAAATAATAAATACAAACAAACACACACACACACAATAATAATAATAATAATAATAATAATAATAATAATAATAATAATACAGGGTTCACACTAAAATTTTGAATTTGATTTCCCTGACTTTCCCTGACCAAATCTGCAAATTTTCCCTGACCAGCGTGTTCGTTATTTTTGGTGTATAAAATATCTATTAATTATTACTCCTATTTACTCAGCTCATACATTAAATTATTGGAAATTTTACTTTAGAAATTGTTCATCATGGACGAATTTAAAATATTTTTTTTTAGTAATAGGACTACACAATGGCACATTTTTTCTTCAACAACGATCTTTATTTTTTCAAAGAAACAGTTTCTATTTATAATAAAAGCAAAAATAAATTAAAAGTCACATTAATAGCCTAGGTGAATAGCGTCCACTGTAATCACAAAAGTTCTAAATGGGGAGTTAACTTTTTCTTCTCAAGCATTTGAATTTATGATGTAATAGCGGCTTCTTCAAAGCTTTCAGTTTAAACATCTTTCTCTGCTCTTCAAGTTTATTGATCTGTATGGATAATATTCTTTTTTCAACCTTTTTATTCTCTTCTTTTTCTTTCTGTTTGACTCTCTTCTTGAGATACCTTCAAGAATTCAGCTCTTAAGATTTGTCAATATTTGTGATAGAACCCATAGTCATCATGAAGAGTGAACAAAACGTCTCTGAGAACCGACTATGTTCTTTCAGATTCTCCACTAAAATTGCTTAATTTATAAAACCCTCCTTCCACTGTCGCATTTCCATGCGAAAATATCAGTCATAATTTAATATGCCACAATTCTGCATAACATTGATTCTCAGGTGCTATAGAAGAAAAAAAGTTTCTTAGAAGGACAATCACCATCCAAAAATATTTTGAATTTTAATTCAAGGGTAGAATGAGCTTCACTGCAAAGTAGAGTATAGTGCTTTTTCTTTCTCAGCAACAGAATCTGTGATTCAGTTATTGGTGTACAATGCCTCTAGCAATAAATCAAATCTTTGTTTCCCTTGTTCTGGCTGATGAAAAACTATACTAGGATCCAATGATGAGAGCCATTGGACAGGCTTGTACTTCAGAGGATATCTTTTCTGTCATTTTGATTTGCACAGTCTGGCATTCAAGTTTGTCATGTAAATCTAATGCAAAAAGCTTAGTTGTTGGTTGTAGCAGGCATTTTAGCAGACATTGTAAATCTGTGAACAGAAATGAACCAAGGTTCAGTTTGACGTCCAACCACTGATCGTTAAAGTTAAGTTTTTTTTTTGCTTGAAGTCATTTTATAAAAAAATAATAAATACCTTCAACTGCACAAAATTCCAAAATCACTTTGTCAAACACACCTCAAAAAGTATAATTCCCTAAAAAGAAAAAGATATAAACAGATTAAGTCATAAGTCATACAGTCTAAAACACATCCATATACCAATCACCTTCAATTGGAAGGATGAACTTGGAACAACTTCTACGAACAATAGAAGAATAGTAGATAATAAAAAGAACCAAAAATAAGTTGTCAGGATAGAGTATGGAATGTCATTCCTGCCCATCCTTTTCTCATTCATTTATCAATATGATTCTCAACTTGTATCATAATGCAAGGAAAAATACATCAAAATATGCAACTTGGTCCATGGATCATTCTTCATATATTTTTTGAAATTTTTAAAATTTCCTGACTTTTCATGACTTTTTTGGAATTTCCCTGACTTTCAGCATATTTTAAAACGTTTCCTTGATCTTCCTTGGACCATTTTTTTTTCCTGACTTTCCCTGGACTTCAGAAAGTAAATCGGCTATTACACATATTAATATACATTATTACATGACAATGTAATAATAATAATACACACACACACACACACACACACACACACACACACACACACACATCACACAATATCAATAAATATATATATATATATATATATATATAGAAAGGTATAGATATATATATATAGTTATATATATATATATATATATATATATATATATATATATATATATATATATATATATATATATATATATATATATATATATATATATATATATATATATATATATATAAATATATATATATATATATATATATATATATATATATATATATATATATATATATATATATATATCTATATATATATATATATATATATATATATATATATATATATATATATATATTACAATTTACAACCGCTCCGTTTTTTCCTAAATTTAAACATTTTAAATTATATTTATTAGAAATTAGCACAGAAGAACCTCCAATTTTTTCGGCCACATTTCTTTGACAGCTTTAAATGAAAAATTTAGGAACAAAAATATAAAAGAAGAAATTTGAAATATTGAATTATAGCTAGATTGATCGATGTTCTGAGTAATCGAATCATATGACGAAAATCACTTAAAATTCCCCTTCTGATGGGCAAGGGGCTGAAAACAACTTTTCGTCATATTTTTCTTCTATGAACAGTGTTTGTTTTACCTAAACCTAACTAACACACCACCAGCCATGTGAGAAATTATAGATACGCATAAATAATATAAAGAGCATAGAGCAACATATAAATATAGTATATATATATATATATATATATATATATATATATATATATATATATATATATATATATATATATATATATATATATATATATATATATATATTGATAATACATAATCATTCTTCTCCTTTTCAGTCAGATAATATTTACAGATTTATAAAAAGATTACAGATTTATAAAAAGATTAATAGATTTAATAAGTTAAGTTTGAGATTAAGTTATAATTTATATATAAGACTTTATAGAAGTAGTTATAAAAAGTTTCTATAGTATTTTGAATAATATTGAGAAGTTATTAAAAGAGCAAAGAATTAAACAACAAAAGAAGATAAAAGGACAAGGACATAAATAATAAGAAGATAAAGGAATCATAAAAGAAGAAATGAAGAAATAGACAAGACATATAAAAGAAATAAAATACGAACCTACAAGCAACAAAAAGAAGAAGCAGCTACATAAAGAAAAACGGTAAGAATAATCTCTTTATAAATTATTATACTATAGAAAACAACTACAATGACAGAAATAGAAGGAAAAACTAAAGCTCCAAGATTCTCAGGGATGAAAGAAGAGAATTTTGACCAATATTTAAGGAAGGCACAATTATGGATTAAAATGAATGAGAAAGTAAAATACCCAGCAGCAGAATTAGTGATGAAGTTAGAGGGAAACGCTTTTGAAACAGTGAAGAACATATCTATGGAAGATTTAATGAGTGATAAAGGGGAAAAGCTATTTTTTGACCTACTAAAAAGAAAATACCAGAAAAGGACTGAGAACATACAGTTTATCAAAATAAAGGAATTTAGAGATATCAAACAAATGAAGAATGAAAGTATAAAGGATTATATATTCAGATTCGACAACCTGAGAATTGAAACTGAAGGAGTAGCAGAGATGACATATCCTCAGAAATACCTAGCTTTTACATTAATAGACAATTCAAGTATGAGCAACATCGAAAAGAAAATAATACTCAGTAAAGTTGGGGATGTTAAACAAGAAAAAATTTATGAGTCAACACAGGAGGAAATATTACATGTCATGGATTCTGTATTAACAGATATGGAAGAAAGAACACCAAAGGAAAACACAAAACATTGGTATTGTGGGGATTATGACCTAGTCCCAGGTAGCTGGGCTAATGAAGACCAGATCACAAATTTAATCCACATTTCTTCCTGCTTCCAAACAAATCTCTGGCGCGGTACCACTTTCGCTCGATTAGTTTGGAAGTAGCCAATGAATAGTGGAATATAAATTTGTATATATATATATACCCGGTGGGTCTCGTGTGGACCAGAGGAATTACTATATATATATACAAGGGAATGAAGAATAATTATTGACTCTGTAATATACTGCTATATAGACCGAATGCCCATAAAAGAACCGAGTTTTATTTTATGTCGTGTATTAAATTTAATTGAAATTTATTTTAATATATTTTTATTGAAAATTTACTAAGTTTATTTTTATATGTAAGTCGCTTCGATGTTTGAGATTATAATTTTTTTATTACGTAGTAATTTCTGAATATGTAACTACGTTATCAACAAGATAAAGATTCTTCGGTTGAAAAATATATACTGAAGTGGATTATAAAAAAACTCTATCAATTTTCGAAGATAATGACAATAATAATAACAATATTTATTGCGATAACGGTAACAATAAAAGTATACTACTAAGACTTTCTATAATTAGTACTACGAAAGCAATAATAATAATAATAATAATAATAATAATAATAATAATAATAATAATAATAATAATAATAATAATAATAATAATAATAATAATAATAATAATAATAATAATAATAATAATAATAATGATAATAATAATAATAATAATAATAATAATTATTATTAATAGTAATAATTATAGTAATAATTACCAACAATAATTATTATTTGTAGGAATAGTCTTCTTTGAAGACACAAAGGTGTCTCAATAGAATGACAGTTTCCAATGTAATAACTTTACTTTGGGTTCTTATTGCGTTTCACCTCTAGTACAGAGAGCGGAGTATGCAATAAAGGACCCAAGAAGCAAATGTTTACTTTTGGACACTATTTATTACTTAGACAGGGGTGAAGCCTCTGTCTGGGGATTTCTAATATTTGCTCCACCACCAGGAATACTAAGATTACCAAAACCACTATAATTACAGTTTATCATGCACGGAAACTTTTGACAGCGCAAAATGTCACACAAGTTCCAAAAAACTCGCTATGTTTTACCTAATTAATTTTATTATTTCACGACAAAAATTTAGGGATGTATATATATATATATACATGGGAACCATCAACTGATGGTTGGTAATTATAAAAATTATAATTTATACTCTGCAAATATTAAAT
Source organism: Trachelipus rathkii (assembly GCA_015478945.1). NCBI lineage: Eukaryota > Metazoa > Arthropoda > Malacostraca > Isopoda > Trachelipodidae > Trachelipus > Trachelipus rathkii. Next base: position 30,507 of record JABUQX010129706.1, read on the forward strand.
TTCAATATTTGAAGTGAACACAATCGTAAATTACAATTCCGACCTGTTCACATTCGTGATGTATTTCTGAGACCGCGTGACATTAAGAGCGCGTGACATTAAGAACGCGTGACATTGAAGTCGTGTGACATTGAAGTCGCGTGACATTGAAGTCGCGTGACATTGAAGTCGCGTGACATTGAAGCCGCGTGACATTGAAGCCGCGTGACACTTTTTATTTTTTAATTTTCTATTATTTTCTGATAAATATTTATGGGTTTATGTATATTTTCTAACAAATATATATATAAGGAGTGATTTCCAATTACAATATTTAAAGGGGGAATGTTACAATGACATTTTTACGATGAATTTTACTCTTTCAATTTCTACGTTTTTGTTTACTTTTATTCACTCTATATTAAATTTTTCCCAAAATCTTTTACTTTTCAATTTTTCCCTTTAGCTTTTTTGCTTACTTTTTTGAGTGCGATTTTAAATATTTGCATGTATAAAAAAAATAAACAAAAATTCAGTGTACATCACGTTGGAAAAAAAGGGGTGTGTGTAAATATCATACTTTTAAGCTTTCACCGAAAAAAGAGGGAGAATAAAAGAATAGATAAAAACCTCGAAGATTTCTTCCACCTATCAATAAAACTGGACATCTAAATTTAAGACGAAATAAAAAGTTAGGTTGAAAGGTGATTGACGCGGATTTTTAATATTCAGTGATGAAAACCGAATGACTAAAAAAACGTGGGCCCAACCTTGAGAACTATTCTATAAGAAATGTATCAATATTGTATAACAACTCGTGGGTCCACTGTTCAAGTTGAATTATTCTGACTGGAACAACTCAACAAGAAGAGACTGATTTGTTATACAATATCAAAACACTTATCAAAAATTAATATATATACGAAACAAAAACTATTGCCTTTTTTGCTAACATCTGCAAGGAGAGAAGGGTTGGTCAGATGACCGTTAGTGGGGATCCCTAAGTTTGTCCAGAAAGGCTTTATGATGACATACCTACACAAATTTCCTAAAAACACCATTTAACGGAAGGAAGGTTTTCAATTCTCCGCTGTTGATTTATAAAAAAAAAGAATCAAAACAGCCCTAAATTAAACATCGGTAAGACGCCTCCAAGATGGCGCGGAACCTCTAAAATATGAAAGGTAGAGACCCGTCTTAAGGATAGGCCTCGATGAAAGATGTTAAGCTACTCGATACTGCATTGAAAATGATCTCGTAGAATTTCTTTCGACTCGGAAATGCAAAATATGGGACAGAGTCTACTGAGCGTGCAGTAATTAAGAGTGAGAATAATACCTCTCGGTCTCGATCGCTTCCTTATATACTCGATAGAGAAGACGCGAAAAGAGTTACCGACAAGCAATTAATCAAATAAACATCACTTTGAATTAATGATGTTATAAAAACAAATTTACTATCAAAAGATAGCAAATTTAAAACTATATATTAAATAAATAAATTTGTTGAATAAGCTAATTTAGATTTATTATAAAAATCATTAGAAGTTTACAAAGGAAACTTTTGGCAACAATCACATGTTGTTAACTCGTGATTTTTACTTCCATAGAAATTACTTAATAATTGTAATTTTGTAATTCATGATAATTACCAATTTTAACAATAATCAAAAGAACCAGTGTTCTTTTCTGATTAATTTGGTATAAATTTTATTTCTCTCGGATAACTTTGAGCTAAAATATGTCACAATTTCAATATAGAAAAATAGGTTTTTTTTGACCTAAAAAAACTTGACCTTTCATTTCGAAAAGGTCAATGACATTTATACAAGTAAAAAAAGGAATGTCTTAAGACCATTTTGACCTATAAATCAAGCCTGACATTTATGAGGAACCGAAGTGGCTAGGGGGAAGAGAAAAATTTCTAAGTGTGACATTTCACCAGTTTCAAAGCCTATTTTTTTCAGGTGACTTGAAATGTTTATAATTATTAAAATATTACTTTGAACAATATAAAATTTAATCAAAATGTAGTTCTATCTCTTTTGTATAATTAAGGGAAGTTTGAAATTTCAAAACGTTGTCAAAAGGAATTTAAATGTAAACCGGTTTTTTGTATCAGTTTCATTTTTCTCAATTTTGTGGAAGGAGGAGGTTATTTATATATATATATATACTTATATATATATATATACATTGAAATATACATTCTTTTTGGCTGAAAATTGGTATGATAATAGTTTTTGACATGAATAAGAAGAATCCGGTGAAATTTTTAACAAAAATAATAAGGGGGGGGGCTCCAGCCCTTAACCCCATTTTTAGGGGTTACAAGTAACCCAGGGGTCCCAAACTTGGAACTTTTACTATTTATTATTAAATGAATTAATATTGTGAATTTCAAGGGCGTAGCCCAATTATAAGAGATACTTTACTCTTATGAGCCTTTATCAGACTACGGTATTGAAATCTGAAATTTCTCGGTGCAAAATTGCACCGACTCTCAGAGCAAGTTTTTATTAATAAATTTTAATTTTCATATATAAATGATTATTAAGATTATTATTTACAAAATTTTAAAAAGGAATAGTGATGACTAATGCATTCACAATTCCCTTGATCACGATTGCAAGTCAACCACTCGCGAATCCAGTCATCAAAACCCAAAAGGAAAACTGGCCACAAGTGGCGAATGAAGTAATTTAAAATAAATTACGACATTAAATTCCCCAGGCAAAGGAACCAACAGAAAAAATATGATTTGTTTTCGTAAGCTTTAGTGAAAGAAAATACAGTAAATAAGTATACTTTTCATTCGCCAGTGAACTGTGTCTGAAGGAAAGGATGTTTGAGGGGGTCGGTAGTGGGTCACACTCGACATATGTAATATAACTTAACTCTCACGTCTTGCATACTCTAGTACCACTAACAGAAGGTAATGACATTGATTAAAAGGGGAGTGGTTTCCCTTTCCTTTTTTAAGGATAAAGGTGGGTTAATAATCCCGAACCACCAACAGTATCAAGTCAAGGGAATTACGGAAACCCTTCCCCCAAAGAAATTTCCATCCCAAGACTACTGTTTCTCGAAGAATATTATAAGGTCATCACCTTTAGTTCTGAGAGTAAATGTATTTTGAAACGAATATACAAGGCACTTGAAATTACATTACACAGTCAGTATGTCCCGGCACACACAACCCTGAAGTAAGAAAACCCCTAATGCCGTACAAAAGGAGCTTAACTACTTTTGAAAAGTCCTGGGGACACTGGTGAGAGGAATACACAGTTCACGTTTGAATTAAAGTATAAGTAAGAAATTTAATAGATTATTTTTAATGTTCAATAGTAAGAGAAATTATATGATAAGTTTTCTAATGTTGTCTAAATGGATAATAAGGTTGTCGTCGAAGCTTATTTCGAATCGAATATAGCTTTGATCCGACGGGAAGCCAGGATGTTAGCCTGGCGGTGGTTCCTAGGGGGAGAACTTGATGTTGTAGGTGATTCTTCTTCTGTAGAAGAATCATAAATGTTACTATGAATTTCCAAAGGGTAAAGATGAATGACTGCACGAGTAATTTCACCTGTTCTCGTACTCAAGGAAACCGATCGTACATAGCCATCAGGGGAAGTATGTAAAACTTTTACAATTCCCAATTTCCATTTTAAACGGGGACCGTCATCTTCCACCAGGACGACGTCACCGACAGTTACATTTGGGCGATCAGATTTATTGTAAGATTGCCTTAAATTTAATAAATAATCCTTTTCCCATTTAATTTTAAATTTATTTACAAGGGAGAGGATGTATTTGTAGCGTTTACCAATTTTTATAGGATCTAAATATGTGGGATCCATTTCAATAAGTTCCTCTGGAACGGGGAGTGAGTTTAATTTATGCCCTGTTAATAAATGGGAAGGGGTGAGTGGTTCCTCACTATAGAGGTCATCCCCTACAAAGGTGAGAGGACGGCAATTCAAAACCGCCTCTACTTCAATTATAATTGTATAAAATTCATCATAAGTGATGAGGGCATTAGTAAGGGTACGTTTCAAATGGAGTTTGGTTAATCCAATTAGACGCTCAAAAAATCCTCCGTAGTGGCTGCTACGAGCAGGATTGAACCTCCATGTAATGGAGTATTGATTAAAAAATTGTTTTACTGATGGTAAACTATGTAACTGTTTTAAATAATCAGATGATGCATGAAAGTAGGTGGCGTTATCTGAATAAACGACAGAGGGGACACCACGTCTACCCATGAAACGGCGGAATGATCTCAAAAAAGATTCTGTGCTATTGTCTAAAACGAGCTCGAGATGGACTGCTCGAGTCGTTGCACAGGTAAATAATACGATATAACATTTTGTTGTAGCTGTTTTTGAAGTTTTAATTATAAAATGACCTGTCAGGTCAACTCCCAAAATAGTAAATGGCTTAGTGTTAATAACTCTTACTTTAGGCAAAGCAGCCAGAGGGGCAGACCTAAAGTGAAGAGCTTGCAAACGTTTACACAAAATGCATGGTCTTGTGATTTTTTTAATGTTAGTTCTCATATGGGAAAAATAATACTTTCTACGTATTATTAAAAGGAGCTCAGAGGTTCCTAAATGATGAAAGGATATATGGGTGTCCCATATGATGAGTTTTATCAAATGATGGTTATTTGGGAGTAAATAAGGGAATTTGGTGTCATAAGGTAGGAAGGAGTTTCCTAACCTTCTATCACACCTGAGTATACCATTTACTAATATTATATTAAGCTGTTTACACAGATGTGTAAGGGGTTTTTTATTTTTTAAACAGTCTAATTCAGACTGAAAATGCAAACTTTGCATATATTTGATCCAATATGACTCAGAAATTTGTTTCTCCTCAATGGAGAGTTGATGGGAGAATTCAGGTTTTATAATTGATTTGCTTTTCAAATTTTTTATGAACCTGAATACTAAAGCTGTTATTTTTACAATTTTATTATAAGATGAATAATTCTCACTGTTCAGTATACTTTCAACAGGAGTAACTGTCACAGCTGAGATTATTAAATTTTCTTCTTCATTTTGTGAAGAGGAAGGATGTTCCCTCCAGACTGGCCAGTCTGAGGGATTTAAGAGCCAAGTTGGACCTGATGTCCATAAATCAGAAGCTAAATATTTACAATCTGACCCGCGGGAAGCAAGGTCAGCGGGGTTATCGGAAGTAGGGACGTATTTCCACTCTATAGAGGGAACATTTTTTCTAATCTCGTCCACCCTGTTCTGGTTAAAGGTGGGGAGTTGTTTTTGTGAAAAAATCCACTGCAAGGTGACTTGACTATCACACCAAGCATATATTTTTTCAAAGTTTAATATGTTTTCAAATGTTTCTATAATAAATTTTAACATACGAGATGATAATAGAGCTCCCATAAGTTCTAAACGGGGAATAGAAAGCTCTTTAATGGGGGATACTTTAACTTTTGATAATAATATTTTTGATATGGGTGTAGAGTCTGCATAAGAGATCACATACACCACAGTACCGTATGCAGAGCCAGATGCATCGGAAAAGGCGTGGAGTTCCACATTAATTGAATATATAAGTTGCCTGGGTAATTTTAAGTTTAAGCATTGTTCAAATTGAACCACAAGTGATCTCCATTCTTTTTGAAGATCATTGGGGATCTTGTGGTCCCAGTCAAGTTTTAATTTCCAAATTTTTTGTAAAAGCATTTTGCCTCTTATAACCACGGGTGACAAAACACCAAGAGGATCAAAAGCAGATGCAACATTATGCAATATTTTACGTTTGGTATTGGCTTCTGGGTCGAAGCTACGAGTGGGGTAAGACATGGTATCCGAAGAGGTATCCCATTCCATACCTAAAATTTTTAAACAAGGGTCTTCTATGCCCAATTCCTTTTCTTGAAACATAGAAGTAGCGAGAGATGAGTTGGAAGCCCACTCTCTTAAATTTAAACCAGCCTCTGCAAATAAGGATCTGGTTTCTAAAAAATATTGTTTTATTTCCTCCTCGGTGTCAAATGTACCGAAGAGGTTATCTACATAAATTTGTTCTAATATGGCATCCTTGTATGCCGTTTGGGATTTATTTACATGGTGATGGAGGCATGCTGCCAATAAAAATGGACTACAAGTTGCTCCAAATAGTACTGATTTGAACCTATATGTTACTATAGGCGATTGGGGGTCTGAGGGGTCTCTGACCCATAAGAAACGAGTTGAATCTCGATCCTTTTCTGCCAAACGAATCCCTAAGAAAGCCTTTTCAATATCTGAGGAAGTTGCGTACTTTTTTATTCTAAATTTTAATAATAATTTTCCCAGATCTGTTATCAGGGAGGGACCACTGTGTAAACAGAAATTTAAACTGGGATTATTGGATGAGCAGTCATAAACTAAACGAAGTTTAGTCGTGGAGGAATTTTTGCGCACCCCATGATGAGGTAAGTAATGTAATTTGGCTTCAGGATGGAGGGGGGTGGAAGGTTTTACTTCCTCGATGAAGTCAAGGGACAGCTGTTCCTTTATCACATCGTTATATGAGTTCAATAATTCAGGTTCAGTCCTGAGCCGTTTCAGTACACTATAAAGTCGACGTTTCGACAAAGAATAATTATCTGGTAAAGTGGGATGATTTGTACGCCATGGTAATGACACTACATATTTCCCATTAATAAAGCGCAAATTTTCCTTAAATGATTCAAGGGTAGTTTTTTCAGCTAATGTAAACTGCTCATCAGGTAATATTCCGATATGGGAGAGAGACCATAAACGATCAAGGTCGTCTATGGAGTTTTTGTTATATTCCTCCTCTGTGATTACAGAAGGAGGGGGGATAGGGTCCTCAGCTGAGGAAATATTTATATTTTCTATATTTTTTATCGAAGCAGAATCAGTACTAAAAGCTTCAGCTGAAGCAGATAAAATATTTTGATTAATATTTTCAATGGTGTGAGAGTTCTCACAAGTCTCAGAGGAGACTAAATTCATATTTTTTGTACTTTTCGAGGGGGAAATAATAATTTTTTCAGAAAGGTGATTTTCAACACCAACCTCAGTTGAGGCAAAATTCATATTTTTTGTACTTTTAATGGGGGAATCAATTTCACAAGCCTCGTCCGAGGCAGACAAAACCTTAAACCTATTCACTAAATCTAAATATTCCTCTTGGGAAAAATATGAAAGTTGATGCGCATTATTTACAACTTCCCCTCCCTCGGCATCTTCGAAGAGAGGTGAAGGATTTAAATTTAAAGAGTCCTCTGCCTCAGTTATAGAGAGGGGAGGATTTTCACTTAAAACTAATGGTTCTTCCTCCTCAATTATAGGGAGAAAGGAAGAATGATTAATATTTTTATGATTAGAATGGCTAAAACTAACTATAGGATCAAAAAATTGGACTTCGGCCCTAAAAGAAGATACAATAGTGACTTGAGAATCAGTGCCACCAGAAGCAAAAGGTAATTTGCCCCAAATAATATTACCTACATTTGTTTTTAACAAATTTACATTGTTTATTTTCTCATATGATTGGAGAAAATGGGGGAGGTTGTCGGATCCAAGAAGTAACCCAATATCCGTAATGATATCTGAAGTTGGATAAGGATTGGCAAGGGGGATACGATATTGTCTGAGCATTTGTGTGGTCTTTACAAGCCCAGGTATTTTAAGATCGTTGGGAAGGCGATCTACTATAACAGCAGAAATAGGTATCACTCTGTCCTTGGTACTGATGTTTAATGTGACCACATCATGTACTG
>JABUQX010129707.1:0-15000 GCA_015478945.1 Trachelipus rathkii
ATCCGGATCGATCACTGACGGTATAGAAGTTTTTCTTACAGAAGTGAAGAGGGTTAGTGAAAAAATTATATTTCAAGAAGACGTGCTAAGCAATGTTCCAAAATAGTGTAAAAAACATCAGTCGGATCGGAGCCAAAAGCCGAAGTCGTATACCGGAGCCGGATCACTGGGTAATGAATTTTATATGGGAAAATATTTTTTTTGGTAGAAAATTTAGGTACTGAAGACGTGCACGAACAATTTTACAAATAGTGCCGAAACCTTAGTTGAATCCGGAGCCGAAAGCTGAAGACGGAGCCGGATCCGGATCCGCATCCGGATCCGGATCCTGGTATGAATTTTCTTCAGAAAATATTTTTTTTAAGGTGACAAAAAAATATTATGTCAAGAATGACGTGAACTGAACAATGTATCAAATAGTACCGAGAAACAATTAAGTATCGGATACCGTGAGCCGTATCCGGAGCCATAGATCCTGGGGATATAAAACTTTCAAAGGCGAATTTTCTTTTTGGTGAAAAATATATTGTCAGAAGACGTGCCGAACAATTTTCAAATCTAGTGCAGAACACCTTTTTCGGATCCAAATAGTGCGGAATCCTTAGTGGGATCAGGATCCGGATCCTGTTGTATGAATTTTCTTCAGAAAAATATTATTTTTAGGTGAAAAAAATTTATTTCAAGAAGACGTACTGAGCAATGTTCAAATAGTGTAGAAAACATTTATTCGGATCCGGAACCGAAGCCGAAGTCGTATCCGGAGCCGGTATACCGATCCGATCCAGGGTATGAATTTTTTTCGGGAAATATTTTATTTGGTAAGTAAATAAATTAATTGATCGAAAATAAGCGATGCCAGACAATTTTCAAATAATAGCAGAAACCTTAGTCGGATACCGAGCCGAGCTAGAAAGTCGGATCCGGATCACGGACCGGATCCTGGGTATAATTCTCTTCAGAAAAATATTTTTGAAGGCGAAAATTTACAAGAAGACATTAAAATAAAAAGAAACAAAAAAAAAGAAGAAAAAAAAGAAACGAAAAAAAAAAAAAAAAAAAAAAAAAAACAAAGAAAGATACTGACAGCAATAAATGAACATATGTATTTCAAAAAGTTACTAGAAAACATTAGTCGAGATCCGGAGGCCGAAGATAACCGAAGTCGTTATCCGGAGCCTGATCGGAGGCCAGGATCACTGAAGGTAATGAATTTTTATCGGAGAATATTATTTTAGTGAAAAAATTTATTTGTACAAAATCGTGCTAAACAATGTTCAAATAGTGCAGAAACCTAAGTCGGATCGGAGCCGAAGCCAGAAAAGGTCGAAGTCAGAAAGTCAGAGCCGGATCCGGATCACTGGAGTTATGGAAATTTTTTCTCAAGAAAAAATTTCTATCTAGGGGAAATTTTTTTTCCAAAAAGACGTCTGAACAATTTTCAAATGTGTAGAAAACATTAGTTCGGATCGGAGCCAGATATGCCAGGAGCACGTAGATACACAGGAGTCGGTATCCATAGCTTATGAATTTTTTTCGGGAAATAATTTTAAATGTGAAAAATTTATTGTCTAAAGACATACATTATTGAAAACTAATTTTAAAAAATAGTGCTAGAAACAGAAGTCGAATCCGGAGCCGCAAAGTCGATCGAGCCGGAATTCACATGAGGTTATAAATATTTTGAGAAAAATATTTTTCAGGTAAAAAATTTATTGCCAGGAGACTTGCACTAACCAATTTTCAAATAGTGCAAGAAACCTTAGTCGAGATCCGAGAGCCGAAGACTGAAGTCGGATACCGGAAAAATCCACAGATCGGATCCTGAGGTGATGAATTATATATCCAGAAAATAATTTTTGAGGCAAAATTATATTTCAATGAAAGACGTTTGAACTGTCAAAACTTCTTTAAGCCATGAGAACAGGATCCGGAGCCGAAGACCGAGTTATTACTCGGAAAGTGACATGAGCCTTAAAAATGGAGTGAACTTTTCGGGAATAATATTATTAAGTAGAAAAAATATTTATTGTCAAAAGACGTGAACACGAACAATGCTATCAAAAGTGCAGAAAACCTTAAGTCGAGATCCGTGAGAACCCGATACAGACACGACCAGTAAGAAGCACGAAGTGTACACGAAGCTCGGTATAACGATTCCGGTCAATGAATTTCTTCAGAAATATTTTTCATAGAAGTATGGAAAAATATAATTTATAAATTCACAACAATCAAAAGACGTGACTGAATACAATTTACAAATGAGTAGAAAAAGCAAATTAAAACGATCCGAAGCCGTATCCTGGAGAAAGGTATCTCATCGAGCCCTGGATACACTTGACATTATGAAAGTAATCTTTCTTCAGGTGGAAATATACTAATTATTAAAGAGTGATAAACCAAATATTATGTCAGGAAGACCCGTGCCCTCGAACCAAATTTTACCAATAGTGTAGAATACATAAGTCGGTCCGGAGCCCAAGCGGCCCTAGCGCCGACTCCTAGGGTTCCATGAAATTTTTTGAATCGAAAATTAACGATACTTATTACGGATCAAACAATTGTCGCATGAGAGACGTGCTACACATTTTCAAAATAGTGCAGCAAACCTTAGTCGACAGAGAGTCCGAGTTCGAAAGTCGGAATACGGATCGGATCCTGGTATGAAATTTTTCAAGAAATATTTTTTAGTAGAAAAAATTTAATGAAGAAGACGTGCTAACAACTTATCCAAAATAGCAGAAGTCGGATACGGATCCGGAGCCAAAGCCTGACGTACGGAGTGAGAGAGTGGAATCGAGAGTACGGAGCCAGAGCCAGGATCCGGAGCTTATTTAAATTTTTTCAAAAAAATATTTTTTTAAGTGAAAATTTTATGCCACGAAGAGACGTGCTGGAAACAGTTATACAAATAGTGCAAAAAACTTTAGTCGGATGCGGATCTAAGTTGGATACGGAGCCGGATCTGAAGCCGGAATCGGAACCGGATCCGATCACCTGAGTATAAAAATTTTCTTTAAAATAAATGATTTTGATTAGGCGTATATTAAAAATTTATTGCCAGAAAAGACTTGCTAAAACAATTTTCAAATAGTGTAGAATACTAGATACATTAGTCGAAGATCCGAGAGCCGAACGCCGACAGTCGGATATGGAAGCCGCATTCCTTCGACCTGAGAATCCTGGAGTAATCAAAAAACATTAACCAGTAACATTAATTTTTTACGATAAAAATTTATTGCCAGGAGACGTACTTAACAATTTTTCAAATAGGCAGAGAACCTTAGTCGATCCGGAGCCGAAGTCGAGTTCGAAGTCGAAGCCAGGATCCGAATACACGAATCCGGAATACCTGAAATGATAAGGGTATGAAATTTTTTCAATAAATATTTTTTAGGTGAAAAAATTTAATAGCAAAAAGACGTGATGAAACAATTTTCAAAAAGTGTAGAAAACATTTAGTAGTCGATTCCGGATCACGGCAGCCATATCCGGAGAAGCAGTTCCGGAGCCGGATCCATGTGAGGGTATGAATTTTTTCGGAGAAATATTTTTTATTGGTGAAAAATAATTGTCAGAAGACGTGCCGAACAATTTTCCAAAAATTAAGATTCAGAAACCTTAGTACGGATCCGAGAGCCTCAACCGAAGTCGGATCTAAAGCCGGATCCTTAGCCGGATCCTGGAGTAGGAATAATTTTCGAAAAATTATTTTCTATAGGCTAAAAATTTTTAACCTGTAGCCCAGAAACGTGCAAAACAATTTTCAAATAGCGCAAAACCTATAGTCGGATACACCGGTAGACCGAATTACGAAAGATCAGGAGCGGATCCGGATCTGGGTATGAATTTTTTCAAGAATTTTTTTTAGAGTGAAAAATATTATTTGTCAAAAATCTTTACTGAACAATTTTCAAATAGTACAGGAAAATTAGTCGGAGATCCGGAGCAGGATCTGAAGCCGGAGTCGAGAAAACCTTGAATTTTATATAATTTTCAATAAACAAAACTCTAATGTGCCAAATTTATTGCCAGAAACCGAGCTGCTTCATTATACAAATAAGTCAGGAAATCCTTAGTCGGAGCCCGGAGCCGGAAGCCGAAGCCGAAGTATGTAGCCATTGTCGGAGCACGGAGCCGGAGCCGGAATCTCAAGAATGAAATTTTTCATTAAATACTTTTGAGAAAAAATATATTGTCAGAAGACGTTGCTGAAAAATTTTCAAAATAAGTGCAAATTACTTAGGTCGGAATCTGGATCCGGAGCGGGAGCCGAGTAGGAAATTTTTTCGAAAAATATCTTTTTAATTTGAAAAAATTATTTACCAGAAGGACGTGCTGAACAATATATAAAATAGTGCAGAAACCTTAGTTCGGAGCCGGAGGCCGGAGAGCCGGAGCCCGGAGGGAGCGAGCCAGACCCGGAGTTAGATTTTGGTATAATTTTTTTCAAGAAATATTTTTTTAGTAAAAATAACCAAAAACAGTGCTCATCAATTTTCAAATGTAGAAACGTTAGCCGGAGACGAAGTCTGAATTAAAAGAATATATTTACGTTTGCGTGGGAAATATATATTATATATATATATATATAAAAATATATATATATATATAATAAATAAATATAAAATATATTATCCTAATAATATCGCCATGCTGTAAACTCTTATTAAATATCAGAATAATCATCTATACATGCAATATTTTGTGTTTATATCAAATAAATTAATATATTATAATATACGATAATATATAATAATAATAACTTATCATGAGTATCAAAATTATTAAAATATGAACAATATAAAAATAATAATGTAATAAAATATAATAAATATTATAATAATAAATATATGACCATAGAATCTCTATTAAAAATAAACATCTTCAGGGTAGAGTAAAAGAGGTAAAATCTTTTGAAATAGATCTCAAATAATAAATATCTACTCAAACGTCATAGAAATGAATTACAATACCTTCATATAACTCTCAAAATTATCACATACCACAGTGGATTAAAAAGCAACAAATCAACAAAATGACTAATAAAGACAATAAATAAGATTAGGATATGTTTATATTTTGAAATGACTTTACGAATTTAACAATTTAGAAAATAGTTTTATAGATTCTCTCTGGATATTTATAATTTTTTTTCTTAATAAAAACTGATAATTATATAATTTAATAAATATCAACAGCACTTTACCCAGAAAGAAAAGAGCATCATCTAGGAAACAGATTTCTAATCTAAATGCTCAAGATATCACTGCTTTTAAAACACTGTACTTTATATTAAAAATACGGAACAGGAGGGATTGTAATGGATTACAAACCTGCTGGGGCTACTACAATGGACAATTCTATGCTTGGGATGTTCCTGATAAGGTTACAGAGAAACAAATCCAATCATAAAGTTCAAGAGAAACACGAAATATTGCACAACATTACTTTTGCGATCAAATTATTGACCAAATATAAATAAGACAAGAAAAAATTTCACTACTCAGCCAAAGAATTCTGAAATTCCATACGACAATAATCAAAGCGTCCACCGTTTAAGTAACATGCTACTAGATAAAAAGCAATCTACCACTTAGTCCGATCCAACCATTCCAGAAAAAGAAAAGTGACATAATTACCAAAATATCTCCTGGAATAAGAAGCTTGTATCATTTTTCAAACTAATAGATACTTATTAAATCAGAACATAGGAGGTGGTATGTAAACACCTGCTGGAGCTACATGCATCTGCATGTAGGTGTTTCCTGGCGTACAGGATGATAATCACAACCAAAGCAATATATAACGACCAGAACATATAGGGCCAAATCATGCTTCGTGTATGCCCCGGAACACACATTTGCGAATAATAAGAACGAAAGAGAAAAAAATAAAATCACCTACGCTGGCTTCAGACTCGAAACCACGGACATACGAAGGATACGCAGCATAATAGACAATGAATAGCAAGGAAGCAAATCTACACACGTAGATACCGAAATACCGCACTTTCAAATATAAAAGAGGCATAATTCGAGAAACAGTTTTCTAATATACTGCATTCTAGTAATATCAACTGAACTTGAAACTAACGGTATACATTTATATTTAATCGACTAGGAGTGATAGATGGAGGCACCCACTTATAGTCTAGTGGACCTCATCTGGACTATTTGTGCTGTGACGTGCGCTATTCCTTGAAGTTACAGGAAGAAAAAATCGCACACTCAACAATAGGTACCAATATAAAAAGACGGGAAAAACGCGCGCCCGAAAGATAGCGCCCAGCATAAAGCTTGTTTCCGCGGCAAAATTCCCATGCAAGAAATAAATAAGACGAATAAATAAATTTAAACTTCGCGCACAGGACTTCGAAAAGGATCAGATCGGAGCAAAACAGACGTTCGGAGTCGCTAGACAAATCCTCGTACAAGGAAGCTCTATCCCACCAGTTCCGAGTCCGACAATTTGCCGCAGAAAAAAGAGGTGGCAATCTCGGAACAATTTTCAATTATCTACTCTCCGTTCGCACAGTCACCTGTTTTTGATAAACTAGTAACTATAATAAATAGGACAACGTGGTGAGATTGGGAACACCATAGCATGGAGCACATGGACATTCTGCTATGGTATTCCGATCACAGGTAAGACAAAGAGAAAACCAATCAACAGTCAAAGACCAACGCCGAAAATGGCCACAACAGGCTTGTTTGCAAAAAAATATGTTTGCAAATGAAAGTATTCGAAAGAAAGAATTTCACTTCGCGCCAAAGTGACTACGAACCATCGACAACAGCGTCGCCAGTCCTACGATCAATGCTCCAGGAAGCCTACCTACCTCCCTAAGATTACCGATTCCGCTAGAACTCCACATTGAACCCACCCGAAGGCATATGGCGAAACAGGGATATATTACTAATCTATCTGCTTCCGAATACTCCACTGCATGTGATGAAACTCGAGGTACACATATTTAAAAACGACAGGACGCGGTGAAGTTGAGAACACCTAGCTGTGAGACTACATGGACCTCTCTCGCTTAGGTGACTCTTGGCGTTACAGGCCGCAAGGCACAACCAAAGTAAATGCAAACGCCGAATAATGGGCCAACAAAACATGGCTTGTTGCGTTCAAATTATAGCAATCAATAGAAGATAGAATAAACAAATATTACAACTCCGCCGCCACTGGACTCGTAAATACCCTAATCGATCAAAACAGGGTCAGTTCAGACAGATTAGAACAATAAAATATAGAGCACAAAGATAAAGGTGGGGGGGGTTAAGTCTAATCTTAACCATTAGTGTCCGATCCACCTGACCGAGAAAAAAAAACCAATAAAAAGGGACATGGCTTCAAGCTTATCTAATTCATATCGAGCAACAAAGATTAATTAGTTAGTGCTACAACCACATTACTGTAGTTATATCATCTGTAAAAACTCTCCTAATTAGATTATAAATCACATGGAATAGTGAACTGGAACCCACCGTATGATACTATCATAAAAGGTATTCCTAAACGCTTAAGATAGAGTAAGAGAGAGAATATATATTAGAGTAAGATCTTATGAGATAAGTAATAACATATTAAAGCCAGTAATAAAGTTTTCTATCATAGCATCCAGGCTAGTATAAACCTATCATTATTATTACCCATATATAAGCATAAAAAGTAAGAAATTTATACATATAAAATATTAGAAACTCGAGACATATACCATAAACGCTATCAATAATATATATATAATATATAATTTATATATATACCATATTATATAAATATATATAAAATAAATATTATTATGTAATAAAAACTATAAAAATTATATAATATATATAATAATAAATATAATATAATATAAATAAAATAAAGTAATATTATAAATTATAATATAATTATAAAATAAATATAATATATATATATATAATAAATATATATATAAAATATAAAGTAGGAATAAGAATAAATAGCATTATTTAATAGATTTGATACAGTAATTTGTAGAATAATTTGATAAATAAATATATATATAATTTTAAATTTATCATTATCACCATTATAATATAAAAGTATGATGCTGTCACTTTTTGAAATTCTAGTGATTTGTACTGGTGCAAATAGTTATTAATATAAGTTGTCTTATTAATAAAATTTATTTTATACTCTAAATAAATCAATCACCTATGCATAAATAATGAGACTAATAAAAAATAGCAGTTTATCATTTTTATGCCGTTACGTGAAACAAAGAAATAAAGTGCTCCTCTCAACTTTTTATCCAATGCATATTCTTTTTCTAGCACTCTCCAGTTTTTTTCGGTTAACATATATAATCACAAATAAAAATCATATGATATATAAAATAATCGAGAAG
Source organism: Trachelipus rathkii (assembly GCA_015478945.1). Lineage (NCBI taxonomy): Eukaryota > Metazoa > Arthropoda > Malacostraca > Isopoda > Trachelipodidae > Trachelipus > Trachelipus rathkii. Next base: position 8,378 of record JABUQX010129707.1, read on the forward strand.
ACGAACAAAGTTTATTTTCTTCTTCCTGCTTTTCATTAAACAATCTCTGCCAATATTTAAAAAATATACTGTAAATTCTACTGACCGATATTATTTTAAATGATTGATGTGAACAAAACAATTCAAATACTCTTTTAGGTTAATATGTATAAATTATCTATATATCAATAAAATTTTGAAAAATATATACTTATTCAGAGAAAGTGAGAAAAAACTTTTAGAAAAATAAATTATGAAATAAATGTAGTAAATATAACCTAGTGAATGAGGAAATATTCATTTACATACACTCAAAATTAGGAGTCCATTAAGTGTAAATAAAAGTCCCTCATTGAAATATCTTGAATATATATTTAAATGATTTTATATAATTTTAAAAGTTCGTGAAAAAAAAAAATTCCCCCATCTCCCCCCGAAAAAAATTATAGAAAAAGCTATTTATTCTTTTTTTTCCAAAGCAAATTCTCTCAAATAAAAGATAAAATATTGATTAGAGATTTTCTATCTCAACTCTTTTCTCAAAACCTTCCGATTTTTAATGGGTTGATTTTGAGATATCAGTGCGTCACCTAATCTCTTAATCGTTGATACAAAAAAAATATACCCGAGCGTATAACCACTTTTAAACGCGATTTATCGGTAAAGAATGTAACGGAAGTTATACCAGTTAATCGTTAACGACTTAACCGCCCTCATTCAAAAATTAATGCTGTAGTGAATAGTAATAAATAATTCCGTATAATTTATATCATTTAGAATTGAGACATAGACATTCAAATTATTTTGGAATAAAAAGAAAGCTAATAAAATATTTGACCCGATAAAGGAGGTCGGAATAATAAAATGTAAATAATATCGAATATTTAAATTTACTTAAGTACTTCTACTATACAATAAAACTGAAAGAAAAAGAATAGAAATCATATTTTGGTGAAATATAATTTATAATGAAATAGATATAGTAAGAATAATTAAAAGATTTTCCCTAATATAATATTAAATAAAAATATTTATAATATATATATTAAATATATAAATATATAATTAATTAATTATATATATATATATAATATCAAAATAATATATTAATAGATAATATATAATATATATATATAAATAATATATAATAATATTATTAATATATATATATATATAATATAATTAATATAATATATTAATATATAATTATTTATTAATATATATATATATAGATTATTAATAAATAATAATAAGAATGATAATAATATTAATATTGCAAATTGATTAAATATAACTATAATATATTATTATCAGTATAATCTATGAGAATAATGAGTGTCAAAGTGATGGAAAGTTCTATTAACACCGACCAATTCATTGCCGCAACCTAGGCACTCATACTTGGACAAACGCCAACATCTCACCCATACGCGCTTTTCCCCACTCGCAGCGGTATGAAATATGCGGACAGAGTCATTATTGTTATTGTGTTCGAGAGAATTTGTGATATCTTTAAAGCGAAATATATTCTTGTTAATTAAATATAGCGTCAAAACATAAATTTACTATTTAAATGGGACATGAATCTGAAACAATGTGCAAAAATATGATGTGAATGGTCGCTCATGATTCAAAACCATTACGATCTGTATAATATACCGATAATCCATTACTGTTATACCAAGACGTTCTCAACTCGACTGGAATAGGTAATGATAATACTTCATAATGAATGCTAAAGAATTAGGTATTGTTCAAAGAACTTCAATTTTTGATAACGCCAGTTACAGAATATTCCAATAGATTAAACTTTATTCAATAAATAATTAAATAACTAAATAATAAATTAATTAAAAATAATCATTAAATGAATGGAAAAAATGATATCAATTATCACTAAAATAACTACATTTTGCAATTTAAAGACTTTAATTGAAACACTCATATATGAAAATAAGAGAAAATTAACCATAATAATAAAATAATAAATTTATAACAAGCCATCCTCTACAGAATACTTACATTCTACCGTAATGATAAAATAACTCAAATATATAAAATACTCAACTCAGCATAAGAGTAGAAGACTATTTTGAATCCATCTTCGAAATAAGAAAAATAATTAGTTAACGTCGAATTATAAAAATATAAAAGAAAAAAATGAAAAACAATGTAAAAATAATACTAAAGCTAGAAAAAAAAAACGCTATATAGTATACTGATAGGAAATATATATGACCTATCAAATACTATTTAGCAAAAATATTACATATAGATCCCGTTATAAAGGCAAAGATTATTATTATAAGTAATCTATCTAAATAATTAAAAACAAGATTAAATTCGTCAACTTTGTAGTTAGCAGTATGAAAAAACTTACAATTCCATACGAACAGATACATAATATAATAAAAATCACAATTTAAACGAAAAAAAAAAGAAAAAAGTCTCAAGAACCAAAGAAAACACACACATAAACATACAAAGAATTTATAACATACTAATAAACAGAATTATACATCTGGAAGTATTACTACAGTTCCATGTAGAGTGAGACAGAGAGACACACCGCCTAAGACTGACCACCAAGAAGAGTGATTGTCCAAGAATGAATGAAAACATAGCAAGCGACAAGAGGAAAAGGAAACAGTTGTAATTAACACAGTTTCGTAACAAAAAATGCAAAATCTTTTACCCACGCATAATTGAGTAAACTTGGATAAAGAGAAAAATACCTTGGCCTGTCCCCCAACTAGTGAACCAACTTCTAAGTGAAGGAAAAATTTGGCCTGCTAATTACTGGGCTAATATATGATGAAAAGAGAAACCGACTCTCAGCAGGACAGACTCTCAACAGAAAGGCAGAAAAATTGAGTGTTTCATACAAAGCCACAACCTTTACTATAATATGAAATTCAATACTAAGCGCAAAAAAGTGATATATTCCATTTGTAAAATCTCAATTTCATTAAGAGCGGAGGTTGGGAAAAGGGAATTGGTGGGTGAACATTTAAATCTAGTTCCAAAATGACCATAACCTTTAAAAGTATATGTTAAATTAGCATATATAAGATTCATCTTATATCACAAGATATAATATATAATAATAATATAGATATATTGATAAGCCTATACGCACCATTATAGTATTAAACGTAATAGATTATATAATAAATATATAAATAATATAGATATAATATGAATAAGTAATACACGTAAGAAAGAAAGTAAAATATAGTAAAAAGAAAAGAATATAATAATAATAGTAAATAAATAAAATGTAGAATCAAACGTTAAAAATAAAAAAAAAAGTAAAAGAAGAAAGGAAAAATGATACTTATACTATAATAATAAATAAACAAATTATAAGAATAAAAGAGTGATATATATTATATAATAATAGTAGTATAATATATAATAATAGGGGGAATATAGTATATATATATATAATATAATAATATAATATATATAGGTTATATAGTCTTACTATTTTTAGCATAGAAATCATATTAAATCTTTCAAATGTATTGGAATAGTTTAAGGGAATGATATATATGGAAATAATATATATATAATGAGTCTTCTACATAATATATCTTAAAAATAATTAATACACGATATATAAATATATAGTATATATATAGCATAATTTTACTAGAGTCAATTATATATCATTTTGTTTGCGTACTCATACTACTAGTATGATATATATACATATATAGAATAAGATAATATGAATATATCTAAAGGAAAGAGACTATATATATCAAGGCAATGCCGTCATCATCCGCATCCGCCATACCGCGTGATCCCTTACATTATCTTACAATCGCATCGAGCGATGCGAAATTAAAACGACAATCATTGCTGCTCAGTATCTAATAAATTATATAATATATAATTAATATATATAATAGATATATATATATATATATAATAATAATAATATATATTAATAAATATTATATATTAATATACTAATTAATAATTAATATATATATAAATAAAGCTTCAATCTATTTAACAGAGAGATGATGATACATTTATTAGAATTATATATTATAAATATACACTTATCATCCCTCTGTATTATATTTCTATATATTTTTACTAGTTCACAAAAAGAAGTCAGTTTATCAAGTTAACGAACGTAAGGTAAGTTAAAATGACTCAATTTGAACGGGACAACAGTCATTATCCTTATTTTTCTCATTCATAGCGAAACATAATAAGAAATGAGAACAGCAAAGTGAATAAAAAAAACATGTTTAAAATCATTTAATTCTAAAACGGCGATTAAATTAAATCAGTAGTAAGAAATATAACACATATATTGAGCCTTAAGAAGAAGGTTAGAGTTAGAAAAATTTATGATAACAATAAAATTAGTTTAATATACTTAGTTAATCAGAAAATATACGAATATCTAAACAAATTTAAAAATATCTGAATAATAACAAATATAAATAATATTTTTAATTAAATTCTACGTAAATTAAATTAATAGGATAATCGGTTTAACCTTGAATGTTAAGGTGAATAAATTTTAACTCTTGATTACACGTTATTACACCAAATGTAACTGCGTTAGATTGTCCAGTATACTCGTTGTCGAATTAAATATAACGCTAGTAACACGAAAGCATAATAATAAGTAACGGAATATAAGGTGATGCAAATGCTCCATTTAACAAATTTTTTAAGCAAACTTAAACCTTTGTTAAAAATAGTGTCCTCACCCCACCGTATTTGATTTATAATACTAATTAATTATATATAATTAAACCGCTTCATAGATATATACTAATATTCCGAAAGGATATATATATAATAAATATATAAGTAATAACATAAGACCAATCTTAAACCATCGTGATAAAATTATAACATAAACTATATAATTACACCTTTTATATATAACTATATACTGAAACTATATAATTATATATAATATATATATATATAAATTAAAAATATATATAATTATAAAAATATATATCATTAATACATATATAATTAAATATATAAGAGTAGAGAGAGATGAAACCATACGTATACGAACTCTTTCTTTAGCAATCATATCTACCAAAGACACCGGTGAACATTACAATGACTCAGCATGCCTCCGGTTATGTGGGACTTCTCTATGTTCCATTTCTTCACACAGTCCCCCCACCCACCCCATCTTCTTCTTCTTCTCTTCATTCTTCTTCTCCTCTTTTCTTCTCTTCTTCTTTCTTCTTACTTCTATTCTTCTTTTCTTCTTCTTCTTCTTTCTTCTTTTATCTCTTCTGTCTTCTTCTTCTTTTTCTTCTCTTGCTCATGCTCTTGTTCTTCCTCGTCTAATTAATTAATTATTATTAATTATTATTTATTATTATATATTATTATTATTAATTAATATAATTATTAATATAATTATTATAATATTATTATATAAAAATTATTATTATTTTTATTATTAACATTAATTATTATATTATTATTTATCTATTATTATATATATTATTAATTATTATTATATTATTATATTATATTATTATTATTATTATTATATTATTATTATTATTATTATATTACATATTATATATAAAATGGTTGTTCAAACAAAAATTGAAACGAATGTTATAAAAAATCTTAAAGACAAAAGAATACAACAAAAGATCTGGAGGTGAAGGGAAAAAAAGGTGCCAAGATGGGCCTGGTTGCGCTATTGTTTTAATAGACTCTATAACCTCTGCGGTCGAAAAAAAAAATAGTCTTTCATTGCAAATTTGCCAGCTATTTTTCATATTAATATTATGTATATAATATAATATATATATAATATAATATATATATATATAAATATATTAAATAATAATATATATAATAATATATAAATATTAATAATATATATATATATATATATATATATATATATATATATATAATATATCCTATAGGTTATCTTTTTCGTTTTGAGGAGACAAAGAATATCGATTTAACTATTATCGACTCTTTCGGATAGATAATAATTGCATCCCTATTGACGGCAAGTTAATGTATAGACATTTGAAGTGTTGATGTGTTTGTTATAAATTTTCCGAAAATAATTATTAATGGAAATAAAAATATGGCATTGAAAAATTAAATTACAAAGTTATTAAATATAAAACAAATATATTATAAAAAATTTTGAATAAATTCACTGTAGTTATTCAACATTTGTAAAATTAAAATTATTTTATTAAATTTATAAAATTAATATGTAATAATATTTCTCGCTAAAAACTGATCCATCGCTGAAAGCTGCCAAATATCGCTAAAGTCGCTGAAAGCTGACCCGTGTGTCTAGTCTAGAGACACCGATAGCTGTTACTAGAGGCGTCACTTTTTAAAAACTATATATTATTATTATATATATAATAAATATATAATAAATAATCTAAAGGAATGATAGAACAAATTGTGGTACCATATGAATAATAAAATATACTTGACTATATTCTATAATAATATACATAATAAAATAACATAATATAATACACAGAACTATCACCAGGTTTCCTCATCACCTCAATATAATTAAAATCATTATCACTCATATAATATAATAAACTGAATAGGAAGTCACACAAAGCAGATATTGAGACAACAGCTCA
>JABUQX010129707.1:20000-28993 GCA_015478945.1 Trachelipus rathkii
AGAGGAGAGGGTAAAGTGAACTGAAAAGTGCAGAATAGTCAATCAATCTGAAGCCCTTACTCACCCTATCCAAACCGGATGAAACCAGAACCATCCCCAGATATGAACGAGCAATTACTTCCATAAAAGGCGATTGAAACCCTTGTCATACTTGGAGTAACTGAGAAGAGGAATAAAGTCTCGCAGTCTAAACACGCTCTAGCAACCTTGTGATGTGAGGTTTCCAAGACATTTTGTTTATGTTAAGCCAAGAATGTTTTATTGACTTGTCCAACAGGAGAGACGAGAGAACCGTCGTATATAAGAGATAGGAAAGTTTAGGTCTTAAATACGGGAAATTTGTAGAATCTTGTTTTTTTAAAGAACTAAATTCACAAGGTTGAACACCCCACCCGAAATCTATCCCCAGATCAGGCGAGATAGGAAATCGAAAGATTAAAAGACGAGAGGCAATTCCTAGTAAATAAGAACGAAAAGCAAATTGAAACATGAGTTGAATGAAGAAGGGCCAAAAGAATGAATAGTTAATAAAAAGACAGATGAAAGATTATTAATGAAATGTAGGAATAAAGTAGGAGACAAGACAGAAACCCTGAGGAACACCACTATGACTGAAAAAAAGAATCACGCCCATCAACAACTTACCAAGTATTGCTAACGCATTGAAAGAACAGCTGAGACATAATAGCAAGAGAAGAAGAAACTCAAAGGAGGGGAGCTTGGAGAGCAGGACGCGTGCCATACCAGGTCAGATGCTTTGGATATGTCAAGCGCCACCCACACAATTCTCCCGTCGTTCCTGTAGGGCGCAAAACCTAAATCTGTTAAACTAGGAAGTATTTTCCGCTAGATAACCTCGAGTCCGATAGCCAAGTGATCGAAGAAGGGAAGAGTATCCAGATGGTCTAATAAAGTGAGGGTTGAGAAGGAGGTTCAAAGATCTTAGATAGAATATCATGTAGAGCTATAGCATAGTTACGAAAGGGTTGCAGAGGCTTCTTTTTTCGAATGGTTGGACAATATGCGCCTTCCAGACACTGAGGGAACAAGTGCTAGATTGGGCTAGAAATTAGTTGAACCAGGCGGGTCACAATTGAACACAACTTCCTCAAAACTCGGGAGGAATGCCATCCCTCCACCCGCCTTCCTAACGTTCATAATTTCAGGAGCCCATGTACCCAATCAAATGTACAGGTAAAGGCATAGAACACCTGAGAGGAGAATAGGAGGAAAGGAATGCCAGAATCGTTCCAGGGGTATGAGTCTAAGGAACAATAGCCAGGCGAAGTAGATTGCCTTGTTCAGTGGAGTATTAACAACAGAACCATCAGAGCGAAAGGAGAGGAAAGATTTACAGAAGTGTTAGAGATGTTTTTGGCAGAGGTCAGCAAAGATTATGTATAGGAGAACCAAGGACGTCAGAGCACTTTCGTTTAAAGAAAGTCCACTTGCTGTCGAAGAGTACCCTGGCAACGATCTAGCTGAATTGAAATTAGCAAGAAGTGATAAGGAAACGAAATTTTCTCACATCTCGATACGCATCGTCCCTGTACCTGAAGGCCAGAAGACGAGCACGATTGAACCCATGGGTTTTGAGGAGAAAAAGATTTATTCGAAGAAAGAAAATGAACCGCGTCATCCCATCAACGATGACAGCCCCACTTATCGGCAGAAGCTGAAGCGCCTTCAGACCAAGCAGTCACTCCAATTATATGTTAGCGTAGAAACAACTCAATGCCTCCCAATCGGCCCGATCAAAGGGCCGGAAAAACCGCATAGGGCAGGATGTGAGCTGTTGGAAGTAGAAAAGATTAAATTAAGAGATATATAGGTTGGGTAAAATAACCGATAGGTGCGAAGATGGTGTATTTTTACTTTATAGAGAGAATCACTAGTGGGAAAACATAGTCAAGTGGTCAAGAATGTTGGGACGATCCGATCCAGAATGTGGTAGGTTCTTTAATAGGTTTGCTCCAATATCGTTGAGAATACTCGAAATCGGCTCCTTCGCCACCGTAAACAGTATGACAGGAACCCATCATTTCAGTGTTGTGTACATTGCAATCCCCTAAATAGAGGACCTCAGTATTGGATGAGAAGTATATAAAGTTTCGTGAGACAGCAGTAGGTAACAAATTAATGCAGAAATCTGTTATGTTAGAAACAGTAGAAGTAAGCACAATATATGGTTAGCTAGACGGAAGAAAGATTTTTAAAGCCACAGAACTATCGAGTTAGGATTCGAATTCTCGAGACGCTTATACGGAGTATTTATTGTTACATAGGCCACATACTCCACTGAAAATAAAAAAAAAAAAGAAACAAAAAAAGAAACAAAATTTAAAAGCCAAAGAAAATAGAAAGGATGAATGTATGTTTAATTTAAACTTTGAAATTTAAAATCTATAATTTCTCGAATATCTAAAATTGGAATAATCCAGAAAGTTTAAAAACACTAGCGCACTCACACACACACGAAATTGCGTACAAAAGAAAAAAAATACTGATCACTAAAAAGGGAAGCTTGAATCTGTATAAATACTGATGTTAATTGGTTGGACTTGCCTACTATGTGTTGTATACTACTATAAATATTAATGGTCTAATATAAAAAAGAGTCGAACAAAAAAAAAAACATAACTAGTACTAGCTATCTATATCTATATATCGAAAGTAGATTTATTTATTTATATCTAACAATCTCAATAATTTTCATCCTGCAAAAATACAGAAGTATCGGCCAAGTATCGGCCATGTTAACCGATACCGATAACCGAACCCGATACCCAAAAAATGCAAATAATGACAGCGAATCCCGAGAACCGATACCTATACAGATGTACACCCAAATATATATAATATAATAATATATATTATATATATAAATATATATATATATATATAAAATATATATACTACTATAAATATTAATGATCTAATATAGAAAGGTTGTACCTTGATGAATAAAAAATGATATAATGATATATATATATATTCTATATATACTATATTATAAATATATATACGCAAAAGAATTGTCGGTAGTTTGCTAATATGCACCATAGCCATCTTCAAAGTATAATATACTTAATGAAAGATAAGGGCAGAGAGGTTGAAAAGTATAGCTTGTCTGTTTATTCCTTTTTTTACACAGTCTTCATTATTCGCTACTATGCTTAAACTCAATATAGGTAAGTTATAGTTTTCGAAGTATGTAAAGGAAATGGAGCGTTTACTGCTTAGGCCTGCTGTTCTGCCTGCGTAAATAAGGCAAACATTTTGAATTTCTAAGCACTTGTTTGACGTAATTCCCTAATTCAATGATTTCCAAACGGTGGTTTAATAACTCAGACAAAAGCTCAGGAAATCGCAATCAGTGAATCTTTTTCACGTTTAAATTTAGTAGACATATTGAAATAGAAATTATTTAAATTTTACATGGGTCTTAAAAATTTTTTTTTTAAACTTTTAAAGTTATTATTTTATAAAACTTATTTCTTGTTTTTAATACATCTTGGTACCGTTGTTAATTTTAAAGCATATACAATTATTTCTTATTATTGCCCTTTATATAAAGTAGAAATATTATTGATTTGGAAAAGGGTACGTTCGTAAGTAAAGGTTAAAACCCTTCTGTAGACCATTCTGGCATTCTAGATACCATTGAGGTGTCTTATATCGATTTAATGGCACTTACATGCTATTCTTATTGCCTTATAGATAACGATACAAACCTGGTTTAACTGGTTTAATATCTGACATCAGAAAAGTGCATTGATTCTAATGAGGTAACGATATATTATAAGTTGTAGCCGAAGCAGATTCAAGAGGAGGTATGCAGAGTGCTACAGAGTTGGAAATTTTAATTGGCACTAGAATTTAGGTGCAGCCGATGTCAAATTAACAATTATATTTACATGAATGAGTGACATGAATTTCTTTTGTTATTGTTGCTTATAGCTTGACAAACATTAGACAAGGTGTGAAAAATTTTTTTTTGCTCATTTGAAATTTTCAAAATATTTGTATCTGCGAATTGGTGATTGAAAACGAAATGGGATATTGGTTTGATACTCAAGTGTTAGATACATCTAAATTAAGGTTGGTCGAGGTACTCGTACGGTGCTGTGCAGTGCTACATGCAATTTTAGTATCCAAGGGTGATGAGGTGCGTAATGTAAAAAGGGATAGTGTTGTGCGGTGGTTGGCAACCTTAATATGAATGTATTTTACCTGGTAAGAAAAATGTAACAGCTCATTTGATCATTTTTACTTGAATTGATGAAACGTAAACAATGAAAAAAATTCCGCTGTTGCATATTTTTCGTAAGTAGGGGGAATATTTTTAAAAACAAAATATTTCAAAGCCACAACAGTAATTACCAGCATTTATCATTATTAAGTGAACATGTACACCAATTTACAACTTCTTTTTTTGTCACTGTCGAATGGTTAAATGGGAAAATGGGAACTACTTGCAAGTTGCTTTTTTTTCATATCTTAGTCAACCTTAGCAGAGACCAAGTGACTTATGAATCATGCAATATTTGGGCTTAGTATTTTACACAGCTTGGCTTGAAATATTTATCGCCATATGTTTTCTTGACATGAAATTACTCGATTAAAGATAACTATATTTTCAGTTTATATATACAGGGTGTATCGCAACATGTGGAAAACCATTTTAGGAATGTACAAGGGCCACAAAATCAATGAAAAAATATATTATGATCATGTGTCCTCACGGACCTCGTTTCCATGTTAAAGCACAACGAAATTATTAATATCCAGCAGGCAGTTGAACTCAGAAAGTGTTCGAAATGGCTACCTCTTCTCTCAATACATGCTTGCAGTCGACGTATCAGTGAATGTCGCACTCTTTCCAATATTCCAGGTGTATGTCAATTCTGTTAATTGGTCAATTGTATAAGTGCACGTAGAACGTCCACGCTGGCAATGGGTGCTGAATACACAATCGCTTTCACGTGCTTCCATAGATAATAGTCCAACGGATTCAAATCAGAGGATCAACTATGACCCTGTTGCTGCTCGTCATAATGTGTTGGTGCACCTTCAACTGCACAAGCCACATGCGACGAACAATACCAAGTGGAACGTCGCCAAGTAGTCGATAGCTGAGGAAATCCGAAAAACCGCACCTGTTATCCTCTGATCATGAAAAACAGGTCCGACGAGAATGTCGCCGAATATTCCTGTCCATAAGTTCACACTGAACTGGTGTTGATTTTTTTATTGCTGGACAGCATAAAAATTTTCCTCGCACCATTGATGTATCTATAAAAATTGATATTTCGGTCTTTAGTATAGCGCCAGTGCGTCAGTAAAATAACACGGCAAGTACAAAACGTTAGTCGGCAATGGACATTTGTTGTTACATGGTACAAAACCGATTTCTTCATAGGAAATCATCCTCTTTTAGTATTTCACGCTTTGTATATGGTACCGGAATCAAAAGCTGGCTGTCTCGGAGTACCCTCTATTCCGTCATATGTCTTCCGATCTCCATTTAGTACTGGTCTCGTTATCTTCCTTAATGTAATTCAAAATCCGTTCCCTGCCATTAACAGAACTTACATTCATCGGTCTAACCACTATTCGATACTCTGTTTTAAATGACCCACTTTCTCGTAAACGTTCACCTAATCTCTGAAATGCTTCCTTATACGTCTGTTAGGGTATCAATTTGGAGTTTAAGAAGTTGAAGAATTTAAGAAAGTCAGTTGAGTTAGGAGACAGATATGCAGAACAGATGAATTGAATAGCAATTCGACAGGATGCCTTGAGACATGTAGAAACTTGGAAGACTCAAAACAAGACTCGAACAACAACCATCTTCAGAGAAATATTACCATCTCAACAGTCTTGGTTGAAAATTGAGGATCTAGAGAGTAAAAGTCAATAATGTAGAGTTTACTGGCAGAACGCTCAAACACCTAAGTTTCGGTTAAGAAATAAGAGATTAGATTTAGAATGGGAGAGTGATGTTCAAGCCAAAGTGGAAATAGGTAATTGCAGAAATTTCATGACGAAAAGAAGACCGTGGATCAGCAGCAGGGGCATTCGTGAGTCAACACCCCACCAACCAGAGGCCGTCACTCCCAAGTGGTGATGTGGGAAGGAGGGATTAAAGACTCATATTTAGAAGCCGTCCTCTCAGCTCTATGAGCCTCATCGTGAGGTGACCATCTTTTTACGATGGAAGTTGGTCTGTAATAGTGTCATGCGTGTGAATAAAGGAGAGCCTGTTCCACGTGTAAGAAGAATGCTGGATACCACGCAAAAGGAACAAACCTTTGGGCATCGGAGTTCCTTGGATTCCTCCACCACCCCATATAGCTCAATGGATTAAATCGCCTCGTCGTTCAGGTAGGGCTGGTCGGTCCTTCCGATCCAGAGAGATCGTCGAATGGATATCTTGACACATTGTGACGCCACACGTTATATATAGGAGAGATGAGAGCTATATAGAGAGAGCGCAAACCACGCTGTATTATAGAGGGACGACTGAAATATATATAATAAAATATAATATATAGTATTATATATATATAATTATATATATAATATATATATATATATATATATATACTATATTATATATAATTACCTTCCACAAAATTATTCGCACTCAATGAGCAAAAATACATAGAGGTATGAAAACGTACAGAAAATAGACCATGATCTTTTTAATTGGTCATGACATGTCGAGAACACAATATACCACACATTGTGGGTTACAAATGCTATGGAATTCCTACAAAAATGTCGCATGGGGCGGGGGGGGGGGGAAGGAAAAAAAAATTTAATAGGGGGTTTTTTGTCCCAAAACGGTCATGAACCTCGCAGTACATGGCGTTGCTCATTGATGTTGCGAAATGCCTCAGCACATGTAGACGCACCTCTCGGCGTAATGATGCCTGCTGGCACCGCCGTCCCACTGGATATTAGTTCCGTATAGCTCTCCTGTGGAATGCGTCCATAGGCGATCAGGCCCGCCGAAAGTCGTCAGTGGTATTGTGGGTGGGATAGCCTAGGTCGAAATCATCGTTCATTCCCATCATATGCTCGACGGGATGACGATCCGGACTTGTAAGTCGGGCACTCGGAACGACTAGATTTGAACCTTCTGTAGGTATTCGTGCACACACATGGCCGTGTAAGGTCGAGCATTATTATGCAAAGGATGAACCCCGGACCCGAAATATGTATATCATTCCAGTGCTCGTCAATGTATCGGCTGTGATCAGGGGCCACTTCACAAAGTCGTGAGGTCTTGTTTCGGGCGGTTAGCTGAATACCGCCCCAGATCATAACCTATCCAATACCTATGGCACCTCCCCTTGGATGTTGCACGTTGCATATTGTTCGTTGGGCTGCCGATAGGCTCTTGAACGTTGATGGCCAGTCGACATGTAAACGAGCATATGCAACCCTTGATGTACTAGTACCTTGTGAGAGTGGCCATTCTTGCAGGCCTTCGTGGCCAATACTGTTTGGCAAAAGCCACTGCGAACCGTATCAGTCACATCGTCTTTCGATGTACTTGCGTCAACTGTCTTTTGAAGCTTCTGCGCTGTGAAGCGTCCGAGCACTGCGTGTAGCCGTATAAATCGGACTTAACGGCGTATCTTCGAGCGTCGTCAGCGCTTCTCCGATCGTCTACGGTATTCATTGATTTCCTGGTACAGATTTATGACTTCCAATGCTTGTGTGTGCAATGTTGAACCTGCGTCCGAGGTTACGATGGCTGAGGCCCCGCTGCCAATGCTACTATCGTGCACACATTCATCACGGATAAATGAAGGGCTGCCTTTCCTATTCTGTTCAGCACTCCGTATACGATTAACTGCTGCTCCGGACGTCGACATCAAGGAAATTAACTACAATCAATGCACAAATTAATTTCATTTGCACACACCTATTATCTAGATATCACTTTGTTATTACACCCACCCGATCGCGCAACGAGAAGAAAACGTATGTACGTACATATCTGGCACTGCACGTAAAGTAAAATATGCCCAATACCATAAAACAATGGCTTGATCTATTCTCTTCACTTTTGCAGTTAGTTGCATCATATAAGTGAAAAAGAAAGATTTCGCAAACAAAAAAATTTTGTATTTTTTTGTGTAACTACGCACGCAAAACCGGTTCGGATCAAAACCAACCGATGTTTAAATAAACAAATGTGTAGTTTCATACATATATATTAGCATGCTCTAAAAATCGGTAATAGTTGAGATTAAAGCATTTCGTACCAAGAAATCGATATTCTTCAAAAAGTCAATCGAGTTTTGATATTAGTAGAACCGAAACGATGCCATAAAAAAAAAAAAAAAAAAAAATAACGAAGAGCCGCTTAACCATTAGCCAAAGGCACGCTGCGTTAGGGCCAACCAGCCGCTTAGAGCCCCAGCACTTACGGGCCAGCCGAGTGCCAGTGTCAGCCAAAAATTTTACTATATTAAGAAGTAACATCTCTTTGTCATAATAAAATATCAATGTTAATTAAAATAAAATATATATATATATATAATATCAATAATATATATATATATATATATATATATATAATATATATATATATAATAAATAATTATAATACATTATAGTCATCATCATCATCATCATGCATCTTTATCTTCAATCATCCATCATCATCATCACTCATCCACATCTCATCATCAATCATTCATCACCAGAATCTCCCTTGCTCTCCCAAAACTATTGGTAAGGTGAGTAACAAAATGGACTGGAAATAGAAAATAATAGAAGAATACACGTCGCAAGTTTACCACCTTTTAGTGCGACTCGTCGCAGTCAGAAAATCCCACCCTCGAGCTTCAGCGGGACCACAGGACGCCTCACCATGGCATCGTCGTCAATGTAGAGTTCAATCTATGGCCGGTTGGCCACAACCATACCCTATCTACTAAACTACCCGCATCCCTGTATTTTGTCAGCAATTG